>JAVQJL010006308.1:0-23992 GCA_036024295.1 Nannoperca obscura
CTCTCTCTCTCTCTCTCTCTCTCTCTTACAGCAACCATGACTCATCAGTATCCTGCACTGACCCCTGAGCAGAAGAAGGAGCTGCAGGACATCGCTCAGAGGATAGTAGCTCCAGGAAAAGGCATCCTCGCAGCCGATGAGTCCACCGGTATGCATGCATGCATGTGTGTGTGGTTGCACGCGAACAAACACACACACACACACCTAAAGTTTCATTCACACATTCGTAGACAAAGATAAGTCGGTGTTAAGCAAAGATAAATTAGCTGAACCATTTAAATTTATACTACCCAGTTTGCAACTCACATACTGGCTCCATTTAGATTGTTAAATTAAAACTGGGTGCCGACCTCTACACTTTAAATCTCTGCTAAATTATAATGTAAAGTAATCCAGAGGTATACAGAACGTCTTGATATGAGTCATGCATGAATACCTCTGTGTGTGTGTGTGTGTGTGTGTGTGTGTTGTCTACAGGCAGCATGGGGAAACGCTTGAACCCCATCGGGGTTGAGAACACAGAGGAGAACAGACGTCGCTACCGCCAGCTGCTCTTCACAGCCGACCAGCGCATCGACAGCTGTATTGGAGGGGTCATCTTCTTCCACGAAACCCTCTACCAGAACACAGACGATGGCACTTCCTTCGCCAAGCTCATCAAAGACCGCAACATGGTTGTTGGCATCAAGGTGCACAAAGGCTCAGCTTTCCCTTCTTTCTGCAATTACAATCCTAATAAAACACATTTTAAGCGTACATTTACTGTAATGTAAGGATGTAGAAAAGTGTGTCGCTTTGTATAAGCAAAGGTTTAGGATTTGACAGGACCTTGACATTTAAGGGTGACATCATGTAATGTACAACGTTATTTTAAGCCATTTCTGTTTCCCTCTTCACAGGTGGACAAAGGTGTTGTGCCCCTCGCTGGAACAAATGGAGAGACTACCACTCAGGGTAGGAGGCATCAGGAACACACACTCCAAACATTACAAACGTTACAAACCCCCGTGCTGTGTTTCTGATGGACGGTTCTGTGTGTGCGCCCGAGTGTAGGTCTGGACGGGCTGTCTGAGCGCTGTGCGCAGTACAAGAAGGACGGTGCAGACTTTGCCAAGTGGCGCAGTGTGCTGAAGATCAGTGACACCACGCCGTCTGAGCTGGCTATCTTTGAGAATGCTAATGTTCTGGCACGATATGCTAGTATCTGCCAGCAGGTTGGTGTGATTCTTGAGGATGCTTTTTAGTTAGGCCGAAGGGGCCCCCGAGCCCAGAATCCCCTGTTTTAAGTTGATCAAATTTAGGGATGAGCGTTTGCCTTAAACATACTTTTTAATGTCTCTAGAATGGTATTGTTCCTATTGTGGAGCCTGAGATTCTTCCTGATGGAGACCATGACCTGAAGCGCTGCCAGTACGTCAGTGAGAAGGTGAATTTACTGAGGGGGAAAAACACACCTATATATGTCCTGTAAAGTTTATATTTTACAATATAGTTATATATTTTATTACATGTCACAGTCTTTTGATGTGCACGTGTGTCTCTCCTGCTGCTAGGTCTTAGCTGCTGTTTACAAGGCCCTGTCAGACCACCACGTGTACCTGGAAGGGACACTGCTGAAACCCAACATGGTCACAGCCGGACACTCCTGCCCCACCAAGTACAGCAGCGAGGAGATTGCCATGGCTACCGTCACTGCCCTGCGCCGCACTGTGCCTCCTGCTGTCACAGGTCAGAGAGAGAGCCTTTTTTACACATACGACATCATCCAACTTCACATAAATTCTGCAGAAGTTGAATTGTGTGCTTGCTTATAGATAAATTCCCCACTTTGTGTGTTCATCTGACCTGCTGTGGTCTGACTGAGGGTGTGCTCACTTAACCTTTTGTTACATATAATTGGCATCAAATTACAAAGTACTTTCTGAAAAGTACATAAGAAAGTATTAGGACATTATTAGGGATTTACAGATAAAGCATTACTTGTCTTGTTCTACATTGCCAGATTCCTTTTGTCCAACCCTCAGATATTAAGAAAGCCAGGTAATTTCCAGCAATTGTTCTGCTTTGAGCAGATGGATAACGTGTGTATTTGCTTGTTTCTTTTTTTTTTCTTCTCAGGAGTGACATTCTTGTCAGGCGGCCAGTCCGAAGAAGAGGCCAGCGTGAACCTGAACGCTATTAACAACTGTCCGCTCCCAAAGCCCTGGGCCCTGACTTTCTCCTACGGCCGCGCCCTGCAGGCCTCTGCCCTGAACGCATGGAGAGGAGAGCTGAGCAACGAGAAGGCCGCCGCCGAGGAGTTCATCAAACGCGCTGAGGTCGGGCAAAACATCCTCGCAGGGTAAAATGAAAGTTGAACCTCCTTTGTGCAGTTTTTTTTTAATGATCTTTTTTTCCCCCTCTTCTCCAGGCAAACGGTCTGGCTGCGCTCGGCAAGTACGAGTCTTCTGGAACTGGTGGCGCTGCTGGAAAATCCCTCTATGTGGCTAATCACGCCTACTAAACATCAAAGCACCACATTCAACTGTGGCCTAACTGTAGTCTTATATCTGCTCTGCTATTCCCCCTCACTCCTCCATCAGGCCTGAGCTATCTACTGTACTGTAGAGTTGTCAGAGTTATTAAAATTACATTATTAGATATGAATATTTAAAAAGATAAACGTGAAACTACAATACTAAAGGGAACAGGCTTGTTTTTTTTTTCCTATTTAATCGAACAAATCAAAACAGTTTAGAGACGATATATGACTGAAGTGAAAAACTATTTTTACGTCATGTCTCGCTGTCTATAACAGTTATTGGCCTCCAGGAATTTTAGGTAGATGAGGATAATCAGTCAATATTCATTTTATGCCTCTTCTTCACTGCACCTGTCTCCACACCCAGTGCTCTCCTCCCCCATGATAACATTTGAGCCACTCCCAAGCAGGCCAGATCAGCATGTGTGTGTCGGTGTTTCGCTTCTGTCAGAACACAGTGTGGGCTCATCCTTAAAACCACCATGCTAACATCCTCCCTGACAGTGGGACCAGACGATTTATTAGTGGCATCAGTGCATCCGTTAAGGGACACGACAAACGGTGTGAAGATGAAGTTGATCTTTTGAGCGACTGTCCAAGTGTGTCAGTCAGACAGCTGTAGTTCCAGCAGAGGTCAGTGGAACAAACCTCCGCACACCAGGATTCATCCTCATGACTCATCCTAACCTTTCTGTTCACACGCTTCTAATCACCACTAATCAGAGAAAACATCTTGTGTGTCTAATCTCAATATAACATTAGCTTTAAATTACATACAGTAGTTAATGTATTCAGTTGAGTGAAGGTGTCGATATTATGTGACGTTTGTGTGTCATCCCCCTCCTGATTCCCCCAGCCCACCTCACGGGAAGAGGAGATGGTTTCTGTTGACCGACCTATAATGTGGACCAATACGTGGGGTGCAGCAGTGGGGGAAACAGTCACTGTTGTGTTGGAATACTGTGATGTTTGTGATGTTAATATTGTTCTTGAAGCACTTGGTGTGTCAAGTAGTGGAGAAAAATAAACTAATTAAAAAACAACCTGCAGAGATCTCTCCGTGTGACATCATTGCTGCTGTTTTTATGGCGTGCATCCTAATCATTTCTCGTTGGATGCCATTTTATTCTGCATTCCTGATACTTAATAGCTTTCTTGCATCACATTATATTGTGTTGTAAGACCTGCTCTTTCCCCACTTCCTGTTCATTCAGCGAGTTTACTTCCAGTTAGCTAAATGCCACCTTTACAACCAGCATTGCTGTGAATACGTGTTACTGGACATGAAAATTGGACATAACCAGTTTGAAAGGGACCCCAGTACCATCCTAATAGTTTAATAAATTAAAAGAGAAACAGCAGTACACATCAAGTGTTTGAGAACAGTAAAATAACAGGCCTATATCTCGAATTGTGATCAGCTGAGAAACACAAAAAGGGGTATTGTTTATCTGTCAGTCTCTATTTATGCAAGTAAATACTAAACAATAAAAACAAACACACACAAAAACATTCTTACATTACAGTCCTGTAATAAACCCCACCAGTGTGAAGTGGTGGAAGAAGTACTCAGATTTTATGTAATTAATAAGTAACTAGTAACTAAATGTATCAACTAAATGTAGTGGAATAAAAAGTACAATATTACCCTCTGAATTTTAGTGGACTAGAGGTCTAAAGTAGCAGAAAATACAAAATACAAAACAAAAGTACCTCAAAATGTTACTTAAGTACAGTACTTGAGTAAATGTACTTAGATACTTACCACCACTGCCTTTGTATTTGTGTATTTGTTATTTGGTGTCGTTGTATCGGATTGCAGTGTATTGTAAGGTGCTTTTGATATTTCTTTCTCCCTCAGTGGACACAATCATGAAAACACTGCTCACTGTAACGCAGAGCAATATATCATCATCACTACTATCCTTAAAATGTATGTAGTCTTAACAACCAGATAACATTCAGGTGACATTTCTTTATTTCTGGTCACATCTCGTATTAATTGTCAAATATTAGTGTTCATTTGGGCTTTTTAGGCAACTGGAAATAATTGCAAAACATTTCAGCCTCCACATGAGGGGCTGGATGCCAAAATGTACATTATATTTGGGCGTTTGATATATTTACCCGGTGGGCCGACGGTGATGCCCCCTCACTGCGTCTCAAAACACGTTTGGGGCTGACAGACAGGTGTATACTTCAATATTCTGTTAAATTTACTCAAATTGTAGCTATTTATCTAGATCGCGACTTTTTGTTGTTTATACAGCCACACCATCTGCCCGATATGTTTTAATGCCGGTCATGTGACGTCCGACTGGGTGTGTTGCGCCAACAAACGCACCGCCTACAATTCATTGACAAAAATGGCTACCACGGAAGTGGGTGAGTAGATTCACTGAATCACATATAAATGATTTTCTTCCTACAAAAATGATTTAACATGAGGACCGGTTTGTTAGAGCATACTTAGCCAACATGTACAACAGTTGTAGCGGCCCTGGCACGGGGCGGCTGTTGCCTTCGTGGTTAAAAGCCTCTGAAGCTAACAGCTAGCTGGCCGCACCAACAGTATGACGCCCTCCCTGACTTATCACCGAAGACACGGCGAGCCCACCTGCTGTGTTTTTGTCACGTTATTTAACAATTCTTTCCATTGTTTGTATTTTATGCAACAATTTACTCCAACGTTAGAGTTCCTAAACCCGCGTAAGTATAGTGAAACACGTTATTTCCCCTTATATTGTACTTTTCTAGCTTTAAAACTAAACCAGGTCTTGCAGCCATTGATTGTATGCTGTTTACCATGTAATGTTATCTCTCTAAGCCTATACAAGTAGGTCTGCAATCTAGCATGTAGCTCAGGCTTTTGTTAAATAAACAGAATTATGTAAACATGTAATCAATGCTATGGAATATATTATTTTACAGAAACTCACTTGACAGTATGTCAGTGTGTAAAATAACAAGACAAGAATTTATGTTCTGGTTAAATTAGTGACAAATCAATCACAATTACAGCAACAGTGCTGCACAGTGGTTTGCAAAATTGCCCACAATGGCATACTGTACATGTACGTACAATATGTATACAACAGTATATTAACATGCAATACAGGGACAGCCACCACAGTACAAACGGCATGGTAAAATCTCTGACAAATGTATATGATCTCACAGTAATGCCCTGAGACTTCTCTATCTCACTGTCTCCGAATGCCTCTCAGAGCGTAGACGTGGCCAGCTTGCTGCTCTGTCCATAGCAGCAGTGGTCATCATCGTGGGAGTCCCTCTGTGGTGGCGAACGACTGAAACGTACCGTGCCTGGTTGCCTGTCAGTCAAATAAAAGAGTTGGCTAATCTACAGGTTTGCTGGTTCTCCTTGCTATTAATTACACGTGCCTATCTATTTTATCCTATCTTATCCATACGTGTAACTTTTGAGAAATGCCCCTCTCTTTGTTCCTTTTTTTTTTGTAGCTGCAGTTGAGTGCTGATGTGGAGGTTGTATTTGCACGTGGAACCGTGACACCAGAACAGCAGAAGAAGGTCCCACTGACACAGACACAGGATGAGGAACACACAGTAGACGGTGCTTTATTAATGCTGTCTGTGATCTTATGGTTACAAAATAGGAAGACTGGAAGATAACATCTCAAATTCTTCTGTTTCCAGAAGACACTGCTTTGAGGTACAGATATGAGACAAGGTACCGCACAGCTACAATCATGGAGGAGGACGCCCTGAAGCAGCCCACTGCTGCAGGTGAGATGCTGTCTGCCTGTCAAATCCAGCTTTAAGTTCTTCAGATGCTAACATTGTGTTAATCTCAGTGAGACCACATGTGGTCATTTCTTTCTGTCTCTCTTGTTCTTGTTCTTTAGAGGCAGATCTATCTCTGCACACGCTCAGTGAGAGTCCGTGTGGTTCTTTGGTTGTGTATGTGATCCCAGAGTCATCGTCACTGCTGCCTGAGGTTAAAACTTTTTTTTTTCCTTCCAGTATTGTGTGGCTACTTTTAACTTTTTTCCTATTCCTTATTTTATGTTAGTGTGTTCATATTGTTAAAAGGGTAAATTAAAGTCTGTGTGCAGTTTTATGCTTTGAATGGTGAAACGAGCTCTTTTGTTTTTGTTAAGTTCATGAATCTCTATTGAGTCGAGTAGCAATTCCACTAAAAAGAAGACACAGTCTATCTAAACTATCTGCTATGTGTCTAACTGTCTAAAAACAGTACCTCCTGCACAGCTTGCAAACAGAATTATAATTCATTTGTGTCACCCTGGATAAGTAGAAGAACACATTAATCAATATAGACCTGTACCTTTATGCCTCTCAGGATGTGGACGTGTATATCGGTCAGCGACGGACAGCCCTGCTGCGCATTGGTGCCCAGATGAGGGTGGGCAGGACACTCGAGCAACTGCTGGCTCACCTGGAGCCTCGGATGAAGAAGGTGTTGCAGGTGATGTCTTTTAGCCACAACGACATCACCGCCGCCCTCAGCGACAGAGTGCGTCTCAGCCCTGGCAACAAAGAGAACATTGCGGACAGCATGAGAACCTTTAAATCCAGTCCAGGTTGGTCTTTGCCTCAGCATAGCCATAAAGTGGACCAACCTGTCAGAATACACTTCCAGCTATGTGCACATTCTCTTTATGTCCTCTGATTATTTTTGAATCTTCTCTTTAGGTTATGAGATAACGTTCAGTCTGTTGAACCCAGACCCAAAGTCACACCAGCTACACTGGGACATAGAGGGTGCCGTGCAGACCTACATCCAACCTTTGCTTACAAAACTGGCCCCTTTGGCCAACTTCAGCATTGACTCTCAGGTACTGTGTGTGCAAGTGTGTGAATGCGCAGCACCCACGTCGAGATGCTCAGCTACTGTGTGTTAATGACCATATTCTCCTTACAGACCTTGTACTATACCATGCTCGGTGTCAACCCGCGCTTTGACAGCAGCCGCAGCGCCTACACGCTCAACTCTGACAGCCTCGCGCATGTCATCAACCCGGTGGAGGCCAGACTGGGTAAAACAAAACACACACCGAATTCAAACATTGTGTAGTTTGTTCTGGTGTATTTATATGTAACTGTTTTTTTTAATTGTTTTTTTATTTCAAGGCTCAAATGCTGCATCTTCCAACCCAGTGTTGAATTTTCTTCTGTTCGTCCCGGATGCCCATCATTCACCCCTTTACATTCATGACCACAAGAAACAGGAAGTGCTTTCTAATGCGTTTCACTCTCCACGGTGGGGAGGAATTATGGTAAGATAATCTAAGGGCAACACTGAGTGACAGTAGTCTAAATACTATGAATGGTTATAATTTATTAGAAGTTATATGTTTTGTTAGCTGTGCAGTTATTTTGCAGTCTTTGTTGTGTTATTTACTAAGTCTAAGAAAAAAAATCTTTATCCATGTTTTTCATAGGTCTATAATGTCAATGGTTTCAATGAGCCAGAGGCTGTGTTCCCTGTTGACATCAACATCAACATGGCCAAAGTCATGGGAGTCTTCCTTGCACAGCTTCGGTAAGTGGGCACCCATAGTACGACAGGCACTGCTTCTCCTGTAGACACGTGGTAACTTTCCTGCACCGTGTCCTGTCAGACTGTTGCTGGGCGTGCAGTCGTCTACACCTCCCCCCGGCTTCATGGTGGCACCGTGCGGCAGTGCAGGACTGGCTGACTGGGAGCTGGACCGTCTCATGTGGAGTCGGAGTGTGGAAAATGTAGCAACAGCCACCACCACCATCACCTCGCTGGCACAGCTGCTGGACCAGATCGGCAACATCGTTATCAATGACAACATTGCTGAACAGGTAAGATGCAACAGATGTATACACATCTACATTAATCGGTGGTATTTGTGCGCACATAAAACGCATACTTACAAAAGATTATGGACATTCCTACCCACATATTTTTGTACTACTGCCACGAACTTGAGTACTTTTAGATCAGGGCTGTCATGATGTGGGTTTTTGGTCCATTTACCATTTTAAAAGCACTCAAGTGTGCAAATAACAAGGCCTAAACTGGTATTTAAATCTAAAATACGTTTTAAAATATACTACTCATTTCCCTATAAGTGCATCTACTGTATCCAGCATGTGATTGTTGTTGTTGTCGCTCAGGTGTCCAGTGCCGTCACGTCTCTGCAGCTGGCTGTGGCCGAGTTGGAGGCCGGGAACCTCGGCTTTGCTCTGCAGTACAGTAAAGAGGCCATCTTGGCATCAGAAAGGGCATTCTTTGACCCTTCACTGCTTCACCTCCTCTACTTTCCCGATGACCAGAAGTTTGCGATCTACATACCACTCTTCCTGCCCATGTGCGTGCCTATTCTGCTGTCACTGCTCAAAATAGTGTCGGAGGCTAGACAGAAACGCAGAGAAAAGCAAGCCAAGAAGGAATGAGAAACGCTTCAAGATGTGTTGAACTTGCGGTCTGAACAAAACAAAAAAAAACACTTTATGAACAAACTGTTTTTACAGTGGCCTTGAATTATGTACAAAGGTAGGCATGAAAAAGGGCAAATTTGCAGCATCCGGGTGTGGGGGTTTACAAATCATCAAGTCATACATGATTTTTATTGTTTCATTTAAGGAATTGTGTTTATTATAAGATTGTTATGAATGGCTGCTGTGACTGTCTAACACTGTTTACTGGAATGCTTAAATTGTTGTAAATGTGTACAAGTTTTATATTTGAATTTCACTTTGTATTCTAAGTTATTAACAAATAAAGACTTATGTTGAAACTCATGTTTTTACTCTTTGGTTAGCAAGAAAATAAGAACACCTGATTTTATATAATTATTACATTCATTTGACAGGCACTCCTTGAGCTGACTATATTGTCTTATGATGCAGTTAGGATGCATCTGTATTATAATACACCTGCATCACTGACTCATCCTGAATGTGGCATGAACACTGATCCCAACGCATTCCTCATTGTCATTTAGATATATTCACAGGTGTGTTCGTGTTAAATGTGAAAAGAGCCAAAAAGGCTGATGTGAATGTAATGCATATACACACTTGACAAAAGAATCTCACTTCAAGCTACATTTAGTAGCATCATTTTCATTAGCAAATGGAATTTGCTCAGTTGTTTTGAAATTGTAGATATTAAAATGTCTATGTATGTCCACTGATGAAGATTATATTATATAACTGAAGGCGCCAGAACAGCGACTAAAAGGCCCTTAATGTAAGATCGTTTAGTCAACTGCTGTTTCCAAGGCAAAAATTGAACTTTTCAGCCTGTGGGATGTGACTCACACTCCAGCACAGTAGGTGGCGCTGTGCGCACCTTTAAAGCTAGCTGTAAGCCCTCACATCGCTGAGGAAGAGCGCGTTGTTGGTGGAGGGATTTGAGTCGCAGCGTGCAACTTTTAGCTTTTGTTAATTTGATTGTTGTTAAATCCAAACCGACCGATTTCATATTTAGCTAAATAATTAACGTGTAATTCGTCGACGGTATCTTGTATTTACTGAACTACCTAAGCCTCATTTTATCGCGTGTTCGGCCGCAGGAGATCTGTTAGCTAGCTTGCTAACGCTAACTTCCTAATTGTTCCCGTTAGCTAGCTAGTTTTGTGCTAACATGTCTGGCGAAAGTGTAATTCGAGGTCCAGCGGGGAGTAACGATTGTCGGATATACGTGGGGAATCTCCCTCCTGATATCCGTTCGAAGGACGTTGAAGACTTGTTTTACAAATACGGAGCCATTCGTGATATCGATCTGAAAAACCGAAGAGGAGGACCACCATTTGCCTTCGTGCAGTTCGAGGACCCGAGGTGAGGGATTTTGTAGACTGCATTAGTTTTAGCTCGGTAGGGTGTGCCCTATTAAAACGTAAAGCTCAGTACAAATTGGGTTATCTGCAAACCTGTTCACAACACACTTGCTTTGCAAACCAGTGTGTTGAAAAACCTGAGGCGGGACGTTAGCATTGAGTTATAAAGAGATTAATCGATTAGCGGATAAACTGATAAATAATCGGCAACTATTTTGAGAATCTACTAGTCATTAAAGTTTATTTTCAAGGTTTTCTGGTTCCAACTTCTCAAATTTGAACACTTGGATAGCTTTATATTTATCTTTCATACATTACTCATCTTATGTGATTCAGACTGTTGGTTAGGCGAAACAAGATGCATGCTGACATCTTTAAGAAACTGTAACGGACATTTGTCTTTTCTTAGTTTGACCAAGACCCTTAATAGGATTATTCATTTAAAACAGTCTTTCAGTGTGGTATGATTTAAACAAGTGGGATTAATTTACATTAATTTATAGTTTAGTGGATAAATCCATGA
Source organism: Nannoperca obscura (assembly GCA_036024295.1). NCBI lineage: Eukaryota > Metazoa > Chordata > Actinopteri > Centrarchiformes > Percichthyidae > Nannoperca > Nannoperca obscura. The sequence continues at coordinate 10,859 of JAVQJL010006308.1, forward strand.
ATCTTATATAAAAAAGTGGGAAAAGATTTCCCGATTGGCTCTGTAGTAGCACAGAAAAAAAGGTAGGGGGAAAGACTGCATGAAGGTGAGCACATTTTAATATGCTCAGCATTTGCACAAATACAAGCCATTGATTGCAAGAAGGACACCCAAAGGTTTGGACTTGCAGCTACTTTGGATTGCAATGTTAAGTTTAATTTGTGTCAACAGTTTTCAGTGCAATGCTTGAAACATCTTTCCATCCAGAGTAGCTGCCAGCACAGGGCGTGTGTGTGTAAAATATTTAATTCATACTTTTTTACATTCAAGAGCTCCCCTCCTTTCTTATGCATAGATAGATTTGTATAATTAGTAAAAAAGTAGCTCTAAAACAAACCCACATTTCCTTCAGTACACTATTCAATACAGCAAGGTGCAGCTTTTAGCAAAGCTGGGTGCGTTTATTTGTCTGATCATTGGTAATTGTTGGATTTCACAGGGATTCTGAGGATGCTGTTTACGGGCGCGATGGTTATGACTACGATGGCTACCGCCTGCGTGTCGAGTTTCCTAGAAGTGGAAGGGGAGGTGGTGGCGGCGGCGGTGGCGGCGGAGGCGGTGGTGGTGGAGCAATGGGACCCCCGAGGGGAAGGAACGGTCCCCCCTCCCGACGCTCCGAGTACAGGGTTGTTGTGTCAGGTGGGTGACGTGTTCCTCCCTCCGCAGGTTATGCTTGGCTCTTTACCTTCAAGTGTGTAGATGAATGTGTGAGTCTTACTGTGCCACGTTTTCCTTTCAGGCCTACCTCCCAGTGGAAGCTGGCAGGACCTGAAGGATCACATGCGAGATGCAGGTGATGTATGTTATGCTGATGTGTACCGCGATGGCACCGGGGTAGTGGAGTTTGTACGCAAAGAAGACATGACCTACGCTGTCCGTAAATTGGATAACACCAAGTTTCGCTCCCATGAGGTACGTAAAGGGTTGCAGCCTCATGCTAGCTCAATAAGGAATGGCTCTGGGACTACATTTTGGAATTGGAAAGTTTGCTCAAATGAAGAAAGCAGGAGGGAGGAGAGTGAAAATGGCTGGGCAGTAAGTAAGTTTGAATGGCTCTGTGATGTGGCTTTGCATCATAGTTGTGGCTAAACCCGTCATTCGTGGAGTGATCACAATGATGATAAGAATAATCGTTAATGATCAGAATATTTTGGCCAAACATACATTCATATATTCTGATCCACATGTAGGTTTTACTAATGGCTAAACACAATTTCAAGAAAACGGCAAACGCAAACAGTTATGGCCCCAAAATCAGAATAACTCAGTTAGTTGAAGTTTTAAGAATAGCTTTGTTAAAACAACACTCCTCTTAAATTCTGCTCCTTATAGGCATTATTGTGCCCGTGATACTGAAACAGGAACCTTTTCCTCTTTAAACCTGCACAGATTTTGATGCTAAGCTTCCAATTTCTTTAACCAATGTCAATCTCTCATTCTTATTGAGCTGTTGCTCAGAGGTATCTGTCTTTTCTGCCCTTTCAGTTGTCTGGCTGAACTATTCTCAATATATAAAACATTTCCTTGGTCGTTCTACCTGAGTCTTATGTGGCAACTTGCTCACGGTAACAAATTATTTGTGTGCGTGTCTGTTTTAGGGAGAGACGGCATACATTCGTGTGAAGATGGACGGTCCTCGCAGCCCCAGCTATGGCCGCTCTCGCTCCCGTAGCCGCAGCCGAAGCCGCAGCCGAAGCAAGAGTGCGTCACGCAGCTACTCCCCACGCCGCAGAGGCTCCCCGCGTCCTCGGCGTTCCGGCTCCCGCTCTCGCTCCCGCACCTAGATCCACCTCAACTAAAGAAAAACGGTGTGCTCCAGAGCCGGAGAGGAAATCTTCACATCACTTCACAAATCCTGTACACTCACCACAGATCATCTCGTCTTCTTGTGCGTTCCCTATTCCCCCACTTTTTGTTGCAGTTTTCTTTTTAGTTTTTGTACACGGCCCTCTGTCATTCTTCCCTTCACATCAACATCGATTTTCTGCTAGCTATCTCTCCCCCTTTGAACTTTTTCTTCTACTGATTGTCCTCGTATGCTTTATGTTTTGTTCCGTTTGGAAAGATTTTCCTTCTTCTAAGCATATACTACTGTCCTTTGACATTCTTGTGTGTCTCTCTGTAGAGTTCAGAGGAACAGGATAGGATGGGAAGAGAGGAAACAGTTCATATTAAGATAAACAGGAGGAGGAGGAGTCATAAATGGCGCCAATGGTATGATGGCTGTGCCTTGTCAACTGTGAAATCTGCTTTATAAGGCTGTTCGGTTTTTTTTACATACACTTGACATTAGAGTGCTCTTGTTGAATGTTTTCAGTTGTAACAAGTTCTGTATGCCACTTTGTATTTGGAGACCCAAAGCTTGTGTTGCTTTTGCTCATCTTTTAGCATCCAAAGTAAATCTTAGTTGTTGTGTTCTTTCTTTTTTATTTTTGTTTTTTGGGATTGATTTATAGACGGTGTCCCCTGTTTCTCTCAAAGTAAACTCCCTCTTAGATGCATTTGTTGACTTCACAAAAAAAAAAAGTATTTTCCGAAGGTGTGATTCTAACTTGCCTCCTTCTCTTTGGTTCTGCTGGTATTCTGAAGGTTTGGACTGGGCTCATTGTCTCCCCATTCCGGAGCCGGATCAGGATTCAGGATCAGATTAGGATTAGGCTTCAGGATGGATACATGGAGCAAGAGCATGGGAGCATTTTACCGGGAGAGGATCCTGACCCCCGGCCCTGTCCACAACTCCATCAAAACTGGAGAAACATTGTAGAAAAAATATTCAAACTAAATTGGCTTTCAAATAATCCAAATTATTTTTTTCCCATTTTGTATGGGACCTCAGAGACACAATTACTGGCAGCACTGTGACAAGCAATTTATTTTTCAGATTTTTCTTCCTTTTTCCCCCTTTTTTTTTTTTTTTTTTTTTTTTAATTATTAAAAAGAAGAGCTCGGCTCAAAACCAGGAGGAGGAGGAGGGCTGGGAGGTGCAGGATGGATCCACACGCTAAGGAGAGTGGTAAATAGTGGGCAACCATTAACAGTGGAGCAGGGAGGGAAGAGGGAGGACTGTGGTTTGTATCTTTTTTCTTAGGTCAGTCTTTTCTGAGGAGGATGATTTCTGATTTTCTTAAGTATAAACTCCAGTATCTTAAAGCTTTATTCTCTTTTAATAAAACTTTCAATAACATAGGTTACATTTTTGTGTTTTTCTTTCCTTATATTTCTAACACTACAGAGCGTTGGGCACAAAAACATGCAACACCTGCACACATACACATGTTTTTTTGGGGTGTTGGGGTAAATGCCTGTATAGGTGGTCTTTTAAAATGTGGTGGAGTAAAACGTACAACATTTGCCTCTGAAAAGTAGTGGTGGGAGCATAAAGTTGAAAATGAAATCAGTACTTTCATCTACATGGTTACATTTCACCAATGCACATAATACTAGGAATTTAAAACACTGCTATCAAGTAAACACTGATGCACTGTAAATACATGCTAGCCTGAAATAGGTTTTTTACATCACCGTTATCTCACTGTTTCACTCAAACCTGAGGCTGACACAAATACGAAAAAATAAAGTAAAACTAAAATATTTGACGGTCCGATTTACGCAATGCGCGATGACGTTGTGGTCTCGGCTATCTCAGATTGGTCTATACGGCTCTCCCAGGGGGAAATGGGTGGGGAAGTCTTGGTTCCCGCCAACGTTCCTGTAAATATAATCTGTTCTACCATTAAAAATATTTTTTTACTTTTTAAGTTTAAATCATTGCTTGTCTGATTTGTTAGCCTGCTTCTTCGGTGACGTTACCGTTAGCTAGCTGTCACCTTTGGAGGTGTGTTCACACCAAAAGCAAAGCTAATGTTTTCGTGCAGCACAATGAGAGTCTGTGAAGAAACTTCTCTTCAGGAGATGAATGTGAAAACAAACTCAAACATCCAAGTGTACAAAACACATTTTTGAGCCGAAGGAAGAACGAAGTGAAGAGCGGCCAAATTCACTTGCACGAGCGCCGGGTGTCCTGCACATCATCACTGCATTGAAGAAAGTGTAAACTTAGTTTGGATGAAAATCCAGAAAAAGATTTTCTTTTGCAGGACAGATGTGACATGTAACATGGGATCACACTCTTAACAATGCATTTTCAACTCGTTCCTTGCCTCCCCTGTTGGGGTCTAATCTAGATTGTAATGCGTTGCAAGATCATCAATACCATCGATCAACCCGATCACCCGAATCGATCACTCCCTCTGAGGGAAGGAGGGTGGTGGGGGGTTGAAAACGGTGCATTCTGGGTCGAAATAAGATGCAGGTACTGTCCGCAAGTGAAAAACGCCGTCACCAGGGTGGAGGCTTCGCTCCGGCCAATCAGACGGTCGGTATGGTGTGGAGGGCGGAGCCGAGGCGCACGCTTTCCTTGCATAAATGAAAGAAAAACTGTGCAGCTGCCCGTTACGAACGCCTTTAAACATTATAACTTCGCTGTGAGACGGTAAGAGTTATTTGCGTATCTGATAGTGTGTTTCGGTGTGTGTATTGTTCGTACATCCTGCCCTCTGTCAGCAGGTGAGGGTGAAAACTGAGGCTTTTGTTGCTGGCATGCTAATCTCGACTGAGCATCTTGTATTTGTCCTGAGAAGCAGCATGCATGCTCCTCTACTTTCTTTTACATTGTTGTTTGCAACCCGGATAACTTGAGTATAATTTTAGGTGTAACTTGTCATTGAATACGTGCGGAAATGGTGAATAAGTGAAGTGTTACGTCGCAAGCCGCAGTGATCCAAAGTTATAATGCTGTCAGCTGCACAGTGCAGGTGCATCTTTTTCACAACAATGTTGCTGAATTATGTATTTCATATCAGCCGTCTTCTTTAACTGCTTATTGTGATGCAGCAAACATGTGGCAAATCTATTGTGTTATTCACAAACGCACATCGTGTGTGTGTGTGATGATCCAGAACAAGTGTGTCAGTGTACATCTGAGGGGGCAAGGTTTTTCCAGATGACTTCCTGCTTCTCCTATCCAACCAGTTTGCTTGGATAAGCCTCATTTAGCTCTCATGACAATCATCAATTCAAAATGCAAATAAGCCATAACTAAAGCCAGTAAATGTAGTCGCGCTGTTTGCACGGGCAGGGGACGGATGGAACTAGTAAGAACTCTGTGGAAATGTCTCTGAATATGTTTGTGTGTTTTATTTATTTATTTTTTCTTTCTCCTGTGCAGTCAAAAACAGCCAACATGTCTGACAAGAAGGCAGTGATAAAGAATGCTGACATGTCTGATGAAATGCAGCAGGATGCAGTGGACTGTGCCATGCAGGCTATGGAAAAGTACAACATTGAGAAGGACATTGCTGCCTATGTCAAAAAGGTACATTAGATCAATATTAAACAAACATGGAACACTTATTGACACCTGTTAATAGCCTCTTATCTACGATGTATGTTAATTATTGTCACCCCGCAGGAGTTTGACAAGAAATACAACCCCACATGGCATTGCATTGTTGGGAGGAACTTTGGCAGCTACGTGACGCATGAGACGAAGCACTTCATCTACTTCTACCTGGGTCAGGTGGCCATTCTACTGTTTAAGTCGGGCTGAAACAAACATGCCCTCTTGAAACAAATTTTAATTCAGCCCTTAATGCTTCTCGGCCGTGCTGTACATTTGCTACCACCTTTCTGCACACGTGCTTAACCTACTGGCTTGCTGCTTGCTTCAGTCTGTTATTGTTTGCCACCTTACACCACTGCCATTGGTGGATGGCACTCTTGTCATGCCCGGATTGGTGATGTGGGGGGGGAAAAATACAAAATGCCAATGTAAAACTACCCCCCCCCCCCCCCAAACATACCTCACCTTCTCACCCACCGCTGCCCGCTCTCAGTCAGCGATTGCTCATCTGACACTCGCCACGACTCATAATTCCCCAATATTATTTCCGCTGTGCATTGATGCACGGATCTTGTACATTGTTTCATATGGGTATGTTGTATAATAACTTATTTTTCATGGAATTAAAATGAGCAACAGAAAGTTTTCGTTGAAATGCCTTTAATTTTCAGTGTTGACTGAGATGGAATGAATGTTGCTTACACTTAAATAAAGAATACTACCTGCTAAGAGAGTAAGTGTTTTGTACATGCTTGAACATTCCTGTTTCCACTTCAGTTGTGAACATTTACAATGATATTGTTGTGTACATCTCTGGAATGTAATTTAGCGTGCAGTTTGGTATTGTGATATTTTCAACAAGTTAAGCACAAAACAACTGAGTCAGTAAATGTGTCCAACGTGTGTGTGTGTGCCTTGAATTTGCTTCACTTGCATGTACTGAGAACCAAGTGTCTTCACATCTTGTTGGGGCAAAGAAGTCTGATTTTCTTCAGAATAGTTTCTTACATGCTCCAGGATAATGGTTTCCAGAGGCACGGGACATGCTGCTCTGCCAGAACCGGCAGATATGGACTCTCCTGTCTTGCTTGGCCACAAAATAATGAAAGCTGAGAAAATTGAGAATTAAATATTCAACACTGGAAGGCTTTTAAAGTTAATTGTAGTCAGTGCCACCTTAGTAAGGGCTGGGTCCTCTCCGTGACTGCCCTCTTTAGAGGTCCCCTCCTCCTGGCCACGAGGATTCCCTCCATCCTGTAGAGGGATGTTGAACCTCCGCAAAGCAGCTGGGCCAAGATTTGTCTCTCCTTGTACTTTGAAGCACTGTGATGATCAGCTGTCTCCGGTGTTCAGATAGACACGACACGTACCAGTCTGCATCATGCCAGCCCCCCCAAAAAAGCAAGGACCAATGAATTAATGAGAACAGACCTGTCACACTGACCTGTGGTAATGATGTATCGAACCGCCTGCAGAGCCAACATCTCTGATGCAGTAAACATGGCTCAATACCTGGAAGATGGGAGATTGACATTCTGGCACGGACACAGCAACTTGAAACTCAGCACTCTGAAGACAGTGGACGGTAGTGGATTTCAGGAAGAACCCAGCCCCATCACCCTGTGTCACTCCCCAGTCAGCCAGCAGTCCTCCTGCTTCCTGGTTGCCATCATCACCCGGGACCTCAATTGGTCAAAGAAGTCCAGCAGAGGGAAATACATACAATAGAATATATGACCGTTGGTTTTGTTTCTGCAGGAGACGATTAAACGGGTTAATAGCTGGGATATGTGTGCAGCTGGTTTACATTACATTACATTTAGGCATTTAGCAGACACTTTTATCCAAAGTGACTTCCAAATAAGAGCTTTACATAAAGTGCATAGAACCATGATTGAAAACAAGATGTCTCATCAAACTTGTAAGGGCTGGTGATGAATCACAAGTGCTTTAAGTAAGGACAGTACATCGCTGTCAATGGCCAGAATCGAAAAGAGCATTAAATCTAAGAACAGATTATCTTTGTACATTATTAAATACAATACATTCAAACTAAAATACAATTCCACTATAATATCGTACAATATGCTATACTTTATAGAAACAATGTGTCATTTAAGTGCTGTTGTATTCCCGGAACAAATGAGTCTTTAGTCGTTTAAACTGTAGGGGGCAGTAACGAGCCTGACGTTTGGATGTCAAGCTTGAAATGAAGCGCAAGAACCACCAAGCAAGTCAAACACTTCCGAGTCCCCAAAATATGGCGGCTCACACCGGGTTGCCAGCAGCGGCGGCCCTTGTGAACCGCAGCGACGTCCCCGTCTTTCCTCCGGTGGCTCTGTCCGCGGAGGCCGCCCCGTTCTCTCCGCTCGGGGCCGACGGCTGGCAGCTCGACGCGCCGTCCGACGCCGAGAAACAGTTTTCCCGCTGCGCCGCGAGGCTCAGAGCCCTCCGAGGGGACACGGGCCAGCTCAGAGAGGAGCTCAACCTGCTGTTCGACCAGCTCCTGTCCGAAAACTACAACAATACCTTCGAGCCCAATATCAACATCCGACCCGAGGTAACAGACGCTCTCCGCCCGATGTTTCTGTTTGACGCCGTGAGCTGGTACCTCTGAGCAGTTAACGATTAAAGATGCCTGACGTGACATAAACCTAATGATGAAGATGATGCCACTTCTTTACTCTGTGGCATCAGCACCTCCCACAGACCGTCTACCAAGTCCTGAAAACAACAAGCTAATGAAAGGAAAATTAAGTCAGTATTTTATTATGTCCCCAGTGAATGCATTTGTATTCTTATACATCCTAGCAACCACAGAGAACATTTTAACTACCCACACAGCACTGCCTTAGCAACCGCACAGAACACCCTAGCAACCACTTGTGAACAACCACCTATAAGATCATAGCAACCAGCACCCCATCTGTCAAAACGAGCTTTGCTTTGGCAGTAATTTTCTTCTCTTCAATTTCATTTTCTTCAAAAAAAGGTTTCCTTTCCTGTTTGCATTAGCATCAAGCTTCTACTCCATCAGCTAAATCAACATTCATCCTTGGTTGTGCTGATTGTCCTACTTACTTGTTTTCCCTTTCAGGATGTGTGCAGTCTGCTGAAACACGTCAGCTACCTCGTGCCGCTGAGTCAAGAACATCTAGTCATTAAACTCTGCCAGCTAGTACACCATCTACTCAATCAGCTGAAGGTAATAACTAGGCTTGAACATATATAACACATCTACTCATGTACAGACCATGAATGTGTGTAATCACCAGATATGATTACACATGATATATTTTCTCACTGTTTCTTAAGGTAATAATGGACGAAAAGACATTGGCTGTACTGGTGAACTATACCGTCAGTGCACTGAAAGTGTGCAGTACGTGGACACACTCAGACATTCTCCTGGCACTCTCCACAATAGTTTATGGGAATGGACCTCAGTGCCACCAGGTAGATATGTGTACATGCTTAGTGAGAATGCACTGTGGTATATGACAACTGTTGAGTATTTACACTAAGATGTTTTTATTATTCATAGCACCTCGGTGACTTGCTGGGTGAAGACGGAGTCCTCCTGCTGTATAGTTCCCCATCTCAGCCTAACATGGAGTTACGTCGCGTTGCTCTTACCTGCATGGCCAACATCTGTCTCAGGTAGGCTTTAGAATGCTTTCAGTCATATTGTGCATTTGTGTCTGTATGTACTGTGTTCACAGTTTGTAGACTGTATAACAACATGGATGTGGTCGCTCTGATCTGATTTCTTAAGGGGTGTTTTGAAACTTTGAGTTTGGGTACACTACTCTCAATCTTGGAACCAGAAGGAATGAGTTTGGACAATGGGGTGGAGCACAGGTGAAGCAAGCAAACTAATCCTAATCCCAGATGTCTTCTTATTTTATTTGAAATTAGATATTAAATCTTGAGCTCCCCTCGACTTTACGGAGAAAGTAGTGAGTTAAGATGTCAGGCCAGAAACTTTACTGTTTTAGTTCACTCTCACCGCACCCACTCTACACAACCTGCTCAGCACCGGCAGACAGACAAAGTTGGCTACTAGCAGGCGCACATAGTGGAGCATTCAGCTACTAAAGAGCCAGATATTTTGGTAGGAGTTGGTAGAGACCATAAACAGAACTAAAAGGGAGGGAATATTAGACATACCTTCATCAGTTGAACAGAAACACAAATCCAAATGCTCCATCAGTGCTGCATGTGTAAATAAACAACTGTTTGCCAACAAGGTGATGATATGTCAGTGTTGTGTGTACCTAAGTGGCCAAAAATAATCCTTGGTTGCATAATGTCTGTCTTGTCTCTCTCCAGGATCCCTGGTCAGCCACCTTTGGATGATCAATACAGAAGTGTATCTTTCAGCGTCTTCCTGAAAATACTGCAGTCACCCAGACCTCCCAGCACGGATGAGCTCTTCTACTGCATGGTACGGATAATTGGTGTGTTGTAATGAGAATTTTAAATGGAGAAAAGTACATTTTATAATAGCTGACCCCGTGTGTCCTCCTGTGCAGGTGGTCCAGGCAGCACTGAAGGGACTCCAGTGTTGTCTCTCAGGTGGGAAGTGGAAGTTTGGTGGAGGGGAGGAGCTTGGGTCTGTACTGGCCTCACTTAAGGTGCAGAATGTTATCACATTTACAGATTCTTGTGTTGCTTTGTCATTTGTAACCTTTTCCCTGTACAAACACTACATGACAGTTTATATTGTACTTTTTTTTTTCTTTTCTGCAGAGGCTCATGTTCCAGGGAGCTCCAGGTGTGAGTGTCGAGTGGCCGGCGGTGCTTTACCCTGCTCCTCTTCCTCAGTACGAGGGTCTCTCCGCACCGAAAGCAGCTGAACCACCAAAGCCCTCTGAAGCACCAAAGGATGCCGCAGTGTCAGGCAAAACCTCAGGGGTGAGACAAGCCTTCATTTATTTTGGTATAAGTTCTAGTGAGGACCGTTTAAAAAAAGTTTAGGTTGAAATGTTTTTAACGTCTCCCTTCAGAATAAAAAGAGGAAATCCAGAGGAAAGGGGAAGAAGACGAGCACTGAGGAGAGCAGAGGGGTTGATGGAGAGGAAGATGATAGAGAGGCAGTGCCTGGACTTCAGAAAGAAGGGGGAAGAGAGGGAGGCAGAGGTGAGGGAGAGTCTAAACCCTTCGCCCCGTCTCTCTACCCCTCCTGGAAAAGAGCAAGTTCTGACTCCGAGTTCTCTGACCCAGAAGGCAATGCACAGAGCAAATTAAGGTACAGAGAGACACTGCCCATGTTGACCCATGTCACCGCTACCTCTCCTTTTTTTCTTTTTAAATATAAGCATGCATGTTTTTTGTTTTTATTGACAATTGAAGCTTTTTCCTTTTGCGTGCATTGCATTACTACAAGCTTAGGATGTCCTGAAATATCACACGCACGTTGCAATTGAGAAACAAAATGAACCTTATGCATTCTTAAAGGTTTACGCGTTCATACAGTGGATGGATTGGAAGTTTTCTCCATTAGTTTGTTATACTCTACATCTATCGTGCACCGTGTTTCTCTTCCAGGCTTTACCACGGCCGCGTGCGTCAGGGAGCGCTGCACTGTCTACTGGCGGTGATGAAAGGTGTAGAGAAGAGGACTCTGTACGGGTACTGGTCCTCCTTCATCCCCGATGCTCCTATTGGGGGACCGCCGCCTCTCACTCTCCTCACAATTATACTGAAGGACCCCTCTCCAAAGGTACAACATACCCTCACTCGTGTTACAATTCTCCTCGACACGGATGGCTGTAGGATCTCTTTTTTTCTTCCCCCCTCCCCACCAGGTGCGTGCGTGTGCGCTTCAGGTGCTGTCGGCCATGTTGGACGGCTCCCGTCAGTTCCTGGCTGTGGCTGAAGATACGGCGTCTCCTCGCACATCTTACACCCCTTTCTCCTTCTCGCTGGCTGCTGCCATCAGAGAACTGCACCGCTCTCTCAGTCTGGCTCTGCTGGCTGAGACTTCCCCTCAGACCCTCACGCAGGTCATAAAGGTACGATAGCATGCGCTTGATGAACACCGTTTTGTGATGACCCCTTTACCATCTGAAAGTGGTATCTCCTGGGTAATTGCCGCCGTGTTCTCTTCTCTTCCTCAGTGACTGAAAATTATTATGATTCGAAATGTTCTTTAAACTGTGATACTAAAGTACTTAGCACCCAAACACACCCTCACGCACTGGGCACCTACAAGTGCCTTCTGTTCTGACCTTGGTTAACCAAACATGTTGAACTTACATGTACAGCTGGTGTCATCTACATGTTATGAATAACCATAGCTCTGGAAACCTTCTGGAGGTGCTAAATGAAAGTCTGAGATCACCAGGAGTAATCACTGGAATATATAACTTTGAATATTAGTGCCAAATTTCATGGCAGGCCAACTAATAATTATTAAAATATTTGACTCTGGATTAAAGTGTTAACTCCACCTTTCCTGTCTGTTAGTGTCTGGCCTACCTGGTGGCGAATGTTCCCTACCACCGTCTCAGACCTGGTCTGCTCAGTCCGCTCTGGAAACAGATGCGTCCTTACGTGCGCCACAGAGGTCTGTTCCATTCCGTCACTGCACACAGGGATTTAAGAGGACATCTCTGTAAAACGTGCGTCTTTTAATCCGACTGCTCTCCGTCTTTAGATGTGAATGTTCGTGTGTCAGTCCTGACGCTTTATGGGGCTCTGGTGACGACTCAGGCTCCTCTTCCGGAGGTGCAGCTCCTCCTCCGACAGCCGGAGGGCAGCGGCGGTGGCTCGTTCACGCCGCAGGACTCGGCCCTCAGCTGGAGACAAAGAGACGGAGTGTCCTCGCCCTCGCGCACGCCGTCCCAGCGGGGCTCGCGCACACACTCCCCCCGCGTTCCTCGAACGCCGGTGGAGGAGGACAGTGCCCCGCCATGGCTGCTGCAGCTGTGTGTGTCACTGGTGACTCAGCCCAGGGAGGACCAGTCAGACAGTGAAGGGGGGGGAACAGGAGGAGGTGCTGCTTTAGAGCCCTCCCCTGTCCGACTAGAAGCTCTACAGGTGAGAGGATGATGGGTGAGACAGAATGAGGCGAGAGAGACGTTTCTGAACCTGTTTTTAAAGTGTGTCCTGTGTGTTTCAGGTCATGTCCCACCTGGTGCGTGGCTACTTCTCCCTAGCCCAAGCGTGTCTGTGTGAGATCGGGCAGGTGAGCGCTCGCTGCCTTGGGGAGACAGACCCCTCCATACAACTGCATGGAGCAAAGGTAGCGCCTTCTAGTTTCTCCTAATCTGTCTTCGTGTTTTTTTTTTTTGTTTTTTTTTCTTCAACTAACATTACAATTGCACGAAATGAAAACAATTGTGAAAATATTAAGAAATGACATGAGAAACAATCAGGAGGTCAAGATCTGTGCACTGATATCTGTGTCACTGTCTTTTATTTAGTTGCTAGAGGAGTTAGGCACTGGAATAATCCAGCAGTACAGAGCAGAGAACAACGTGCCCGAGAACTTGAGGGTCCCCATCAGCCAAGTAAGTACAAACGTTCTTTATACTGTATCAAGGTAGACCTGTTTTGATGTTTTAAGAGTGTTTCTTATGTCCTATTGCTGTTTGTTTACTTTATTCTCAGGAAACATTACCTTAATGCCCCAAAAATGCAGACGGGGGGGGGGGGGGGGGGGGGGGGGGGGGGGGGGGGGGGGGGGG
>JAVQJL010006323.1:0-10000 GCA_036024295.1 Nannoperca obscura
CGTTACTATGACGATGTACAGATCAGATCATCCCAGCACAGAAGATATCAATCCAAACAACACAGTTATCGATCAGTTATCGATCCAAAAAGCAACATTTCCGTGGCACCCTGAACGCACCACATATTACTCTGGACTGTGGAAGCCTTTCTCTTTGTTCACGCTGTATTCTGATTGGCTCTGTGGTGCCGCAGGTCCCGCCCCAGCCACTGTGGTTTGCTCCAGGATTGGCTAACGTCAGGAAGCTGCAGGAGCTGCCACATCACCTGCTGCATGCTGGGCTGTGGGAGGAGCTACGTCAGGAAGTCATCGGTAAGACGTCACCAGAACCAACCAATCATCTTCATTTAGGAAAATACAAACAGATCAAATAAAGACAGAGCGAGTAATAAAGGTGTATCTTTGAAAGATGATTTATATGTGATGATTTTATCAGAGAACTGAATAACAACGTGTTCCTGTGTCTTCAGGCAGCGCTGAGTGGCTGTACTGTAAGAGCAGGGTGTGTGGGGTGTCCTCTGTGATCCAGGACCTGGACCAGTGCTCCCAGTACCTGGACTGCACTGAGACCAGACTGATCCGAGACACGCTGGTCCTGATCAGACCCGGTCTGGACGTCCTGGACGGTCACATGGGTCAGTAATTCTGTCTCAGTATGAATTTAATTAGATGAGTTTACCTGAAGGACGTTTGGAACCGGGTTCAGAACTTTGTTGTGTTCTGGTTCCAGGTGCGTCTCTGTTTTACACCGAGCTGTTAGCACGACTCTGCTCCTTGGCCACGCCTTTGCCCTCTGTGATTGGCCGGCTGTGCAGCCAATGCGAGGAGTGGTTAGTGACGTGTCCCGAGCCGGTCCTCCTCCCCAAGTGCAGCTTCCTGCGGCAGCCGGGGGGGGCGCTGCAGCACACGCTGCCCGGGCTCCAGGGAGGTAGGACATATCACCGCAGATCAATAACTCACCTGGAAGAGTTAAAGTCACACCACAGCGTTTAATAAGAGTTTAAAACTCTACTTTAGTAAAAATACACAAGTAGAAGCATCAAAGTATATTTAAAGTATTTAAAGTAATAATTTTAAAGTATTGATTATGCAGAATATTGTTGGATTATATTTATTGATGCATTCGTGCTGGTGAAGGTATTCATATACACACACTATATAAATATATATTATATATATATTTATATAGTGCTTTATACACTGTTGGCTAGTGTCCTCCAGGGATCAATGAAGTCTTTTTGATTTAATAATATCATAAAGTTGTACCTGTCGTCGTGTCTCCAGGTGTGCTCTGTCTGGACGTCAGCGTGGAGGCGGAGCTTGTGGTTGCAGGTTCAGACCGCGGCGTGGTGGCGGTCTGGAGCCTCGGCGCCCAGCAGCTCTTACACGCTCTGCTGGGACACTCAGGTCAGACGCAGCTGGTCCCAGAACATAACGTGGAACAATGTGAATGATAAACAGTAATGTTTCCTCCTGTGTGACCTGTAGGGGCAGTTCTGTCCGTCACAGTGATTGACAGCTCCGGCCACTGCCTCTCATTGGCTGCTGACAGATCTCTGAGGAGGTGGAGCCTGACGAGCGGCCAACAGCTGCTCTGCATCCAGGAGGCGGTGCCGTTTGACTCCGCCCCCTCATCAGTACACCTTCACCTGTCTGAACAAAGTCAGCTGATCTTTGTTTACACAAAGACAGAGGTACTAGTAATACTACCGATATTACTACCGATACTACTACTGATATTACTAATACTACTACTGATATTACTGGTACTACTACTGATATTACTACCGATACTACCGATACTACTAGTACTAGTACTGATATTACTGCTGATATTACTAATACTACTACTGATATTACTGCTGATATTACTAATACTACTACTGATATTACTACTGATATTACTAATACTACTACTGATATTACTACTGATATTACTAATACTACTGCTGATATTACTACTGATATTACTGGTACTACTGCTGATATTACTGGTACTAGGTTAGTACTTATAGGTTTTCGAAGCTTGCCTCGCGCTCTCAGCTCGCAGTGTTAGTCTGGTCGATATCAGGTGATATCAGGTCAGGTCGTCAGCATCACCTGAACGTCTACAGTCTGGGTGATACTCAAACCCTCCCCACTCACACCTTTCTTTATATCTAATTACACCTCCAGCACAGTCACTATTCACGTTATGTAACAGGAGGTCCACAAGGCTCCGTCCTGGGGCCCCTTCTCTTCTACACCGGGACGCTTGGTTAAACACCTGCACGGCGTGTCCTGCTGCCAAGATTACAGATTGATTATCTCGAGAAATCCCACCAACACGTGCATCAGGGCGCCAGGCGGCCATGGAAACGTTGCTCGGTGCACCTCAAATGACGAGCGAGAGATAATTCAGCTGCTCTGCAGAGGCTGGCGTCTGCGCTCACATCAGAACCTGCTGTTGTTCCAGGTGAAGGTGTGGAAGCTGGACTCAGCCGAGCTCCTCAGCAGCAGTGATGAGGGGTCGCTGGTTGTGGGCGTTCTGGATGAATCTGTAGTTTCTGTGTCTGAGTCTGGTCTGCTCAGGATATCTGATCCTGTTAGCAGGACCCGGACTGTGGAGACTCAGCTGGAGGAGAGATTCACTCTTGTGAACTCGGTCACTTTACCAAAACACGGGAAAGTGTTTGTGGTCTCTGCAGAAGGCTTCCTCTATCAGGTACGTTTGGTGTAATTTCAGCCTCACAGTGCGTCTGCAGAAGAAAACCTGCACGTGCAACAGCAAACATTTGGTTCTGTTCAGTCCTGCATTAAGAGATGTGTCCGTCTTGTTTGAAACTAAATACAAAGGAAACACAAAAAATCCAGAACTAATTATTTAAATTCCAACCGGCCTATATAACGACATAAATTCATATCTGACGTTAAGTTGAATGTCATCATGTTAAGTTTTATATCAGTTTAATTAAAATGCATGTTTGATATTTGAGTGGCAGCACAGAGGAGATGATATGGAGGCAGATCCCAGCTGCTACATGATGTTTCTCTTCCTGTCTGCAGGTTTCCAGCACGGGGAAACACACAGCCGTCGAGTTTCCGCTGCTTCCTTCTTTACTTTCAGTTACTGAAGATGAAAAAATACTGATCGCAGGTACATTTCAGACTCACACTGACATTCAAAACAGAATAAAATCAATTAAGATGGAATAAAACAGAATTCTGAATTGAGATAATACAATAAGAAATGTGTCTGATACGTCCCGCCTCAAAGATCAATAGATGACCTGTAGCAGTTAGCGGCTACAAACCACAGCCCGCGTACTTTGTTCCATGACACGTTGGTTGAAAAGGTTCACGGGTGAAACTGTTGTTAATGAGAAATGATATGTCAGATTTGTGCTGCTTCCTGTTTCCTCGAGTGATCTGGTCTGATGCTTCAGTGTTTCCCTCAGCTTCATGTTGGTGTTTCTGTCCTCAGGCAGCGATCGGACTCTGAGCCTCTTTAACATCGACACAGACTCTGTGGACGGATTCCTCCACCTCCAACACGACGACAGCGTTTTGTCCGCCTGCGTCTCATCCGACCGCCGGCTGCTCGTCTCCGGAGCAGCGGACCAACTCATACGAGTAAGAAGCTTAGCTTAGCTTTGTAATCAAGCAATGCTAAGCTAAGCGCTTGGTGGCCCAATTAACATCTCCATGTACATTTTGTTCCTGGCTGCTGTTTCACAGTAAAAGCCCTCCAGCTGTTTCACAGTAAAAGCCCTCCAGCTGTTTCACAATAAAAGCCCTCCAGTTGCTTCACAATAAAATCCCATCCAGCTGTTTCACAGTAAAAGCCCTGCAGCTGTTTCACAATAAAAGCCCTCCAGTTGTTTCACAATAAAAGCCCTGCAGCAGCTTCACAAAGCGACCAGTGAAGATGAACTCGTTTAGCTCGTAAAGGTTTTCAGTGGATGTTTGTTTCTAAAGATCGTCCAGCAGCAGCAGCATCTCTGTCTCTGTGTCTTGGTCAGATCTGGTCGGTGACCACCGGTGCGTTGATGGACACTCTGTGTGGTTCGGACGCTCCCGTCTCTTCTGTCCGTCTGTGGAACGACTTGGTGGTTTCGGCCTCGACGGCTGCAGCCGGCGTCCTTCTGTGGAGCCTGAACTACGACAGCAGCCACAAACCCTCCGCCCACATCCCGGCTGGCTGCGCCCACGTCGCCGTCTCCAGAGACGCAGATCAGGTGTTCTACGTCCGGCAGCAGAGCCAGAGAGAGGTCATCCGCTGGAACAACCACACAGGTAAATAAACACGTTTACCTCCACCTGAAGCCGCTTCAGCAGGTGGAGGTCCAGCTGTTAGCGGCTCTGAAACCTCCTCCTGGGTCTCCCTGCAGGTTCCCTGTCAGAGCGCCTGCCGACCTCAGCGGAGGTTTGCTGTCTGGAGTTGGCGCAGCACAAACGGCTGCTGCTGTGCGGTCTGACCTCCGGCACCGTCCTCATCTACCCGCTGGCTCTGCCCCAGGAGACGCTCTGCATCCCCCCCACAGAGAGCCTCTCCAGGGTGCTCTGCCTGGCCGTCAGCCCCCAGGAGAAGCACGTGGCGGTGGCCTACGAGGAATCTGTGCGTGTGTTCGAGATCACCAAAAGAGAAAGCTTCCCCACGGTGGAGGGGCCCTTGGAGGGGTTCCCTCTGCCCCTCCTGGACGCCCCGCTGTCCTCCATGGCCCTGCTGTCCGACCGCAGGCTGCTGTACGGGACGAGCGGCGGGGAGGTAAAGCTCCACGACTTCTGCAGCGGCAGCAGCTCCGTCCTGGAGCCTCACCGCAGCAGAGTGACCTGCATGACGCCCAGTAACTGGGAGACGCACGTCCTGGTGGGCTCCGAGGACTCCGTCCAGAGGCTGTGGGCCCTGAACCCGCTGGTCCTGGCCCACACCATGGAGTTCAAGGTCCGAGCCTCCAGTTATACACACTTTGCATGAATGTTAAACTAACAAGCTGGACAAAAACCCCCTCCCCTTATTATACATACTCCATAATATATATTTGATACTTCCTAACGCTGCCGTGTGCAGACGAGGACACGTTTAGTGTTGATTCATGTGCAGTTTGTTCTCCAGGGTTTCTTCTTCGAGGGCGTCCTCTGTGCCGCGTTCTCCCACAGCGACCAGTTCGTCTTCACGGGCTCTCAGGACAGAAGCGTCAAAGTCTGGGACGTGGCTACAGGTGCGTTCAGGTGTTCCGACAGAGGAAGGCCTCCTGTTTGATCGGAGGATCTCTGTCAGACGCCTGACTTTGTTTCTACATGCAGGAGTTTCTCTTTTCTCTCCGTGGGTTTATAACAAACTTCATATCTAAATGTTTCTCCGACAGGAAACCTGCTGCACGTTCAGTTCGTCTACTCGCCCGTCGTCAGGATGGTGACCTTCAGGAACGGCTTCGTGGCCTTGTCTCAGCAGGGCGCCGTCATCCGGGAGGTGTTTCGCTGTCCGGACCACATCAGTCCGGACTACAACCCCCTGAGGAACGTCAAGGCCCAGTACCGGGTCACCTCCAGGGGGAAGAACCGGGCCGAGCAGCAGGCCTCCTGGTCCCAGCTCCAGGACTTCAACCCGGCGCAGTTCAACCTGAAGCTCATGGGCCGAGACAAGCCCTCCTCCGCCTGTCTCATCCTGTAGGACACCGGGGCCCAAGCTGAGGCCCCAGGACCTCCGGGGGCTCAAACTGAGGCCCGCGGACCTCCGGGGACCTCAAAACTAAATGAGGACACATTTATTTTCATTAAGACATGAATTTGTTAATAGACATGATATCTACAGCAAAGACACTCGGTAAACTTCCTGTTTACAATTTGAAAACCTAAAACTAAGAGGAACCGGAGACGCAGCAGCACCTTCACACGTCTCCAGTTCCTTAAAGAGGAACCACCCTCACATTGAGCCCGACGCTGTAGAGAAACTGAGTTCAACAGGTCACATGTTCTTGTTAGTGGCTCGTCAGTGGACTCTGTTAGCTGTTAGCTGTTAGCCTTTACCGTTAATGATCGCTGCCCTCATCATGTGTTTGTTCAGTGATTCAGCTCACTGGCTCGAGCTAGTTAGCGTTAGCGTGTTGACAGTTTGAATGATCCACTAAGAGATCACTGAAGCGCCTCACCACGTCACGAGGGTTCAACACCACCCGGACTCTGTCTGTCAGGCGCCGCAGAGGCTGCCGGGGGAGACCTGCAGACGCTGCTCAGGGCTGGAAACCCACGCAGCCAGAACACCTGTTGTGTAACATGAGGAAGTGATGGACTGAAGAGGAAGATTAGATCCAGTACAACGTGGGGAGGAGCGTGAAGACGACACAGGTGCGGCAGGAAGTCACCTGCAGGCTGAAGGTAAACACCAGAGCAGATAACCAGTGAAACATTAACGCAGGTGTGCTCACCTGCTGCACAGTCTGCCTGAGAGGCTGCAGGTGTTTCCTCCTTCAGGCTCAGCAGCGATGGACAAACGCAGCGCACTCATTTCCTGTTTGTTGCTGAGCGTCGGCGCGGCGACGGCCCAGACAGGTACGAGCTGTGTGACCGGACAGGTGTGTGTCAGAATCCTCCTGTCAGGCGAACACGAGGGCTACAAGCACTCCAAGCTCAGAATATATGGATGATTGATTGATGATTGATCGATAGGAGGGGGGGTGAAGACGCACCGAGCTCTCAGACTACACAGGCACTTTATTTCTGATGAAACGCTTAAAAAACCTTCAAATATAAAACTTATAACTATTTAAATCCTTCGGCAGAGTGAAAGTATTGATCACAGTAACTTGTGATTTCAGGTCTCGAGGACTTGAACACCTGTAATTAATCCTTCTGAAAAGATTCGACTTTGAGCTGCAGATTTGACTCGTTTTTATTCTTTAAGTTCAGTAAAGGAGGGAAGTTAAAGTGAAACCACCTGAAACTTTCAGTGCAGGTCTTTCATGATGGATAAGTAATATATTGATCTTATATTTATTAAGAGTTTTTAAGGTTATCTGCAGAGTTTAAGGGTGAAAGTTAAAACACCTGATCTCTGTTCACTTAAAGTGACGTGTTTGATTTCTTCTAATTGGTTGTTTTTAATCTGAAAACCTGCAGATAATAAGTATTGATTACAGTGTTAATAATCAATAATAACTTTATAATTTACATTAAAGCAACGACATTAATAATTCATAATACAGGTAAATTCTAACCCTCTGACCTGTCTGTCTCTCTGTGTGTGTGTGTATGTTTGTGTATCTGTGTGTGTCTCTCTCTGTGTGTGTGTGTCTGTGTGTGTGTGTGCGTCTCTGTGTGTGTGTGTGTGTGTGTGTGTCTCTCTCTGTGTGTGTGTATCTGTGTGCGTCTCTCTCTGTGTGTGTGTATCTGTGTGCGTCTCTCTCTGTGTGTGTGTGTGTGCTGCAGGTCCGACTCGGGTCAGTGAACGCCTCCTTCCTCAGTGGCTCACCGGCATCATCGCCGTCTCCGGCTTCCTCTTCCTCTGCTTCGTGTGCTTCCTGGTGAAGAAGGCCTGGTGTGAGGAGCCCAGCAGGTGGGGGGCTGTAGTGTGTGTGTGTGTGTGGGGGGGGCTGTAAGTGTGTGTTATTTTATTAAGAACTCAAGTTTGTGCTGCATGTTGTACTTTGTAACAACACTTTGCAGGTTTGTGTAATAATCTGTTATTGATTAGTTGAATAAAGTCTTGTGTGAATGATTAACAGATAATAAGTGACTGACGCTGTGTGTGCAGGAGCAGCAGGAGCAGCAGGAGCAGCAGCGCGGAGGCCGAGCGAGCCGACGGGAACACCTACGACACAGCGCTGGACCTGGTCAGGTAGATCAACACCCGATCAATACCTGATCAATACTGTGTTCCTGCAGGGCCACGTGTCTGTCACACAGTAAATACACTAACTGTTCAGGCAGCAGGTTGAACTGAACAAGCAGGAAACTCATCTACTTTATTGATCTTCCACGTCAATACGTCAAATCGGAGATCGGAGAGATCAATCATGAAGCTTCACTTTAAATGTTTATATTATTACTGGATGTCCATCGTTATTAATAGTTTTAATGTGGGCGTACATGTGCATGTGCGTGCATGCGTGCGTGCGTGTTCATGTGCGTGCATGTCTGTTTGTGCGTGTGTGTGTGTGTGTGTGTGTGCATGTGTGTGCGTGTGTGCGTGCGCGCGCATCAGGAGCAAAGAAGACGTGAACGCCTACGACAACCTGGTGATCGACAGCGATGACGACAAAGTGACCTCCATGTGACCGTCCTGCCTCGATCCTATTGGCCGACGTCACACCGGGACAGAACGTGTTAGATGAATTAGTTGAATTTACTTACAAATATCTTGTGACCGATTTGTTTCTGATTTGATTGATGGATTAATGATCAATGTTTAAAGCAGATCAATACATCCTGGCTGTGTGTCGCCTCATTACTGATCAATCAACCAGCGATCAATGATTCAACTCTCAGCAGCAGTGAGTTCAGGGTCTGTAATAACAGTGGGACAGTCCAGCGTCTGTGGTGAGTTCAGGGTCTGTAATAACAGCGGGACAGCCCAGCGTCTGCGGTGAGTTCAGGGTCTGTAATAACAGTGGGACAGTCCAGCGTCTGAAACATCAACGAGACTTTTACTTCTGGAAATAATTCCTCCCACTTTGCAACACGAGGCTGTTGTCATTTTATTTTGTAGGAAGAAGCGGCTCCACAGGTATTTCCTTTATTTATTGTGCTGTGACTAAAGATCCAACTGAACACGATGTTTTCTCTAAAAACATCCAAACAGAACTGATTATGAAGAAATGAATGTAAATAAAGTGCACCGGCTGGATTTTGGCAGCGACTCCAAACCAAAGCTGCAGGTTTCCTTTGTGATCTGTGACTCTGGTCAAACATATCGGTGCTCAATAAGACAGAAAGCACATCGTTCAATTCCAGCAAATCAAAACAATAAATTACAGCTCATCTACAAATAAGTACCAAAGAATGAACACAGACATAAAAAGCTGAACATAAAGTATTTTGCACTTGATTGATATGTTTAAAGAACAGGATCGACAGTTCAATTACACGTTTAATATCTGTGGTATCATGCTAACCGTTAGCACAACTCCGCTAACACACAAACTACCTTCATGTTGTACAATTTAAGATTCAAAGCAACAGTCTGACATTTTGGTAAATCATCTTCTTCTCCGTCTAAACTAACAGTTCAAATCTGAATTTAGTCACTATTTTATGTTATTTGTATAAAATGTATAAATGAATCATCTGAAGCACTAATTTTAGCTAAAATTAGGACCCAGCAGCTGTTAGCAAGTTCAAACTTAGCCTCATGCTAATGTCAGTGTTTGCTAAGTGGAGTTTTTACGCATCACTATATTAGTTGTTACCACCTGCAGGTGTTGCTAACTGAAGCAGCTAACGTTAGCATGCTGATATCTTAGCAGAATGCTACTTAATGACGTAAATCCTGAATATTTTAAATTAGATTTTGCAAAAACAAAACACAACAAACTTCTAGTTCAAACAGACATAAGTAAATACCATTAGCTAGCGTAGCATCATCACATTTCTGAAACACAATTTTACATAAACACACTGTGATGTTTGGAAGTTATGCTAGCTTGTGAAGCTACACTTACTTCCTGTTTACATAGTTGCTCCTGATTGGACGTAGCCACAGATTTGACACATCAGCTGAGACATTTCTGTAGTTTTAATGGTGCGACCTGGTTTAGCAGCTAGTTTGAAACTGAGCTTAGATCTGCTATCTGAATCTTTTAAACCTTAAAGCCTTTCACTAGTAAAAAATAGTGATTAGAGATTTGTTAGCGTAGGATCTCTAAGACGTGTTTAGCCTAGCTTAGCACAAAGACTAGAAGCAGGGGGAAACCGCTAGCCTAGCTCCATCAAATGAGAACAAAATGCACCCCCCACGTCTGTCTGATTTGACACGTTGAATGTTGTTTATTGAACCGGTTGCATGAATAGAAACGTGAAAAGG
>JAVQJL010006328.1:0-10244 GCA_036024295.1 Nannoperca obscura
CATTTCTTGGTCGTTTTACATTTCTGTGTGCGCTTGCTGCGATGCTTCACTATTCAAATGAGGGGGCCTGTCCTTCAATATGTGTCATGGGGTCAACCTTTGCTATTGGTTGATCGACATCAGAGTGCATAGATCGACTATACATGCCTTGCTCCAACAGCAGTGTAAAGGCTACTTTTGAAAAGAAGCGTTAGGAGGAACAGCAAGCTCAATTTGTGGCTGCGGCAGCTAGCAGTGACATTTCCTGTCGCCTGCTGCTATTTGAGGCGGCTGCCACTGGTGCCACTGACCTGCCGGCTGACCTCAGGCTGCTACCGGAAATGCCACTGCTAGCTGCCGCAGCCACAAATTGAGCTTGCGTTTCTTCGGTGCATGTAAACATACTGAATATTTGAACTGAAGCATGTGACAGGTGACAGGTATTTTGTGCCTATAAATAATTTTCCATCAGAGTTTGCAAGTAAAGTACAACTAATTGAACTTTGTGCCACATATGCTGACCTCTGTAATGTGCATCCAATGTCACTGAAGAGAAGAATGGTGGAAAAGCTCACGTAATGATCCTTAACCACTGATAGTGTTACTGTATATAACTCTATTTTAATAGTCTGTGGTATCTTAGCTGCTTTGTAGGATTATGTGCTCTTCATTCGGCTTTGTGTTGGGACGAACCATTCAAACAGCAGGGAGAAGCCACACTGACACTGCTGGAGCTGCAGGACAACTGACTGTCTATCGATGTATTCATGTTCAATTCTAAAGTAGTAACCCTTTTCTGCGGCAGCTGCTGTACCACATCAGGATTGTGTTTTGAGTGAAATGTTCACAGCTTGATATACACACTGTGAATTTACTGCAAATGTCTCACTAGAGAGTGGAGAGAGTTCCTCTTAAGCACCCAGGATGTCGTTTACTTTTTTAAAGAAATAATGAGTCACATGCAGACTTTTCCACACTTGGTTTTTCTCTGTTTGGATTTTCCAACACATCAACCCACACTGCTGACCCGAGTGTGCTGGATGTGGAAGTTTCCTAGTACAATGTGAACGCACCACAAGACTGCAGACAAATCAGTATGTGTGCAACAAAAACGGAATTCTGACAAAACGTTCACTGTGAGAGTTACTATACTACTACTGTAACTTCAGGGAAATTTGATGATGGCAATGAACAACCCAAATCTAGTCATATAATCTATAGATAAAAATAAAATATTATATCAAATATTATATAAGAATATGAAAACATGTGAAAGCCCATTATTTAATGCTTAGTCACTATTATCAGCCCTGTAAGTAAGTATGTACCAAAAACACATTAAACTAAAAAATTCACCATCTGTCTCTTTAAACAGGATGCTGCCTGTTGGTCTGACAAAGCTCACCTCAATGTTCCACACTCATACAGACAAGCCTCACCTCTCATTTAGATTCCAGACAAAGAACAGCAGCACTGCTGCAAAAGAAGAAATGAATAACCATTTATTATGCAAATGAAAAGGAACCAGCAGTGGAACGGTTCTACCTTGTTCAGGGGAACGAAGATAAGCAACACTAGGCCCTCTAAGGAAGTAACACACACACAAATTATAAGAGAATGCATGCGTGTGCCTGTACATGCATGTCTAGAACATTAATATTCCTTCCTGTGGCCATTGTGTGAGACAGTGAAGTCTACATATGATGAATGGCACACCCATACTCATATCGCATAAAAGAGTCATCAGAATTATCAGAATCGGAATACTTTATTGATCCCAGAAGGGAAATTGCTTTTTGATACAGTTGCAGTGTTCAATAAAAGCATTTGAAAAAAAGAATAATAAACAGTAGAATATAAATAAAGATATAAATGTTATTGCACCTAAGTTAATTGCACAAGAGGCTTGATAGAGTTATTGCATCTCCGGGAACAGGTTAGGGAACCCCCTTAGATGGTTTACGGACCTTGAGAGGTAGATTTCATACTTCTCTAATGCTTCTTGGTTGCTTTGGCTGTTTTGATATTTGATAGCTATCCAGTCAGCCCAGTATGTATGCAGTGGATAAGTTTAAATGGGGTAAAAGATAAGACAAACATTCACACTTCTAGACTCAACACTTCACCTTGGCTGCTTGTTTTTGGACTGTGGAAGGAAATTGGAACACCCACAGAAAGCCCACACAGACACAGGAAGAACATGCAAACTCCAGCTAACCACTTCTAGATTCAAGTCCACGACTGAGCTAACCACTGGGGCACCATGCTGCCTACAGTCCAAACTAACAGAGGAAAAACACCCAAAGTTGTATTATTAAAAACATAATGCCATTTTGTCTGCAAAATACACAGTTCATTGTTCTCATACGCTGATCGCTTCACGTCCAGGGTCAGCTCTCAAACTTGGGTCCTTGAGGGATTTCCAGAGTTTCCTAGAATTGCATGCATAATAATGCATATAATGGGGATAATGCATGTCGTCATACAAGCTGCAATGACTCACACCGTATGCATTTTAACATAATAAGTGGCACTGTGTATTATAATGTAACACGGAGATGTGTGTGTGTTTGAATGTGTAACTTGTGATAAAACTCTTAGACTTCTTAAATATAAAGTCTATGGGCCGAGCAGGAACTCACGGGCGGGACCAGCGGGAGAAACACTACTGCACATATTCAGTGGGCTGCATACCCCGGAGGGGTCCAGGCGAGCAATTCTTGTTGGACTGAATGGGCACGATCTTTGGGTCCAGTATCCAGTTCTTATGATACATCCATGGTAAACTGCGATGGATGTTTACAACCCGCAGTTTGAGTAATCATTTTTACAGTTTGCCTCTTCCAAACAAGTTTGACAATTCTTGTAAAAATTACACTGGAAAGTTTCAACTGAGACAGACCGGTCACTGATCAATAACATCTCAAACACTTAGGCTAGATCTCATTCTATCCCAGTGCCAGTAACAGTTTCAAATACAGTATGAGACTTCCAGTAAATGTGTTGTCTGATGAGATTGACTTAACTCTATCTGATTTTCTGTGGACTCTGCTGGAGGCTCCAGTTCCTCATCTCATCTACGGCCAGGGCAGAATACACCACCGAACACTGTAGTCTCGCACATACTGTCACATCAGGCAGACAAAGACAGCATGGATGTTCCAGTGTATACAGCAAACACCTTTAAATATTCTAATTCACATGTGACTGCAGCCAGGATGCAGTGAAGGTCTGATCATCCAACCAGCTTTGAGCACAGTTTGTCACAATACATTTGCACTAAGATTGCGTAAACCATGACACGTTCTAAATGATTCAGCAATGCACTGTTTCTGTTCAGTTTTAAGATAATTAAATGTCTTGAAATCAAATCTCATTAGTTTTATAGTCATGGCTAAACACAATAACTGTAGTGGAAAACCAGATCACCACTGAAATCCCATCAAATGCTTTCTTAGCCTGGGGCTTACAGTATCTAATTTCATGGAAATAAGTTGTGATGTTTTTGTAGGTGCATGATGACAGAAAATAATATTTACTGTAAATGCAACATGTGTAAATCGGAAAAACAATAATTTTACTGTATCTAGTGTGAAAGTGCTACTTTGCCTCCTGGGACCTCTACACTGATCAGTTTGGGCTCCTCTTTGTCTCTTGGCCACCTGCCCAGCTCATTATGGCTGTGGAGAGTCTCTAACACACTGACCGCAGGCATAGTGACTCATCCCATGAGCAGAGATATCAAAAATCTGGTAGAATGTCCCAGGACTGGGGATAGGTAAGGATTGTATTGATAGTACTAGTCTTGCTATTGCTTATTAGTCTGGTAGTTATGTATTGATATGTGGAATTACAGTAGATTTCTACTCTGTAGTACCAACACATATCAGTCACCATAAAAGTACTGAATTTCAATACCCAGCCCTATCTATGACATTAACCCACCTTACTAACTTACATGTACTTCTCACACATTGTCTGACCATGTAGCAAAGCTTGTTATAGGAACTTGTGGTAAAAGAGGCTTATGTTGTCTTTATAATCCTTGTATTTTTCTACCGATACACCAATACTGTTTTTATTCACAGTGATAAGTGTAAGACAACAGTGCCTGTCTGGAAGGACCCAAAAAAAGATTCGTGCAGAAATGTCATTATTAAAGCTACAAGAGAACAACACATGCTTTCCATCATGGAAATAACATTATAATTTTACATTTATATTGCATTACTTTTTTCAATTTTGCCTGAAATTAATATGTAAGAACCGCCTTTGGTATACTCAATGGCAATATATTTAATGTAGAAATCCTAAGTAGATTCAGTATTATGGCCTATGTTGGCAGGCAATTAAAATCAGGAAGACGAGAAAAACACAACTACTGATAATTACTGATAACGTGATCATTTGTACACACAGGCTTTGTTTTGATGATGGAGAGGTTGGAGAGTCTTGGTAACTGTAAATGAATGAGTTTTTGGTTTTTTTTCTGTGCTGTAACGTTAATGCCTTCAGCAGAACTCCAGGTGGACTCATCAGTTGTCTTTCATTCTCATGGCAAGATAACGTTATGGACATTATTAACATGATAACGCGGAGAATTCTGCAGGACTGCATTACTTTACCTGGTCAAAACATGGATTCTTTTCTATTTGCTTTACTGAAAGGAAAAGTGTGTAAAGGAACGAGGTCAGCTGACAACAAGAGATGTTAATATATAAGGACATATGATATATCATTTTGGGTTTGCTAGATGTGGTGAACATGTAACATTAAGTGCGACTCCTCAGCCTCTAATAACAATAAATTGACTGGTTGTGTGGTTGCTTAGTGTTCAGTGTTGCTGTCAGGGACGTGGCTAACGTTACTGTTGTGTTGATTTATTAAAGTGGAATCACAAGTGAAGACGAGCACTGTTTGTTAACGTGCTGTGTTTTCTTTAACATTACACTTGATTGTCATGGACTCAGCTGATTGTTGTGTTAGGGTAATTTCAATAACTTTGTTCTAACGTTAATGTTACGTTTAAGCTGTAAGTTAGCGTAGCTAACAGCTAGCAAGCAGCAACTTAGAACTCAGATGCTCTGTTACTTTCACTCGTTACATTTTACTTTTTGTAGTTTTAGTTGAGCCGTATGTAAAAAATAAATCTAAATCATGGTGATGCCAGCCTGCCTGATGTCTTTGGTCCTTTTAGTAACGCAATTAAATGCTGTATAGCCAACAAACATAATTGCTGCCCATAGGTGGTTATAGTAAACAATACCAAGGTAAGATGGCGGAGGTTGCCATGATTATTATACAGCTACTTTAAACAAAACAATGTATTCAATTCAATTGAGTTGTCTTTATATAGAGCCATATCATAACAAAGTCATCTCATATAGAGCAGGTCAATGTATTTTTTATCTTTCAGGCTACATATTTGTATAGATTTCTTTACATACTTCTTTTGTTCTGTGTTCCTGCAGTCTTTCTGTTGTGCCACAGAGGTTTGTCTTTTTTGCCCTTGTCCTCCTTCCCCTCATGTCTCTTTTCTGCTCTGCTAAGCAGCATTCAGCAGCCTCTGTGATTCTAATCAAGATTAAATAGTGTAATCTGAGAGTGTGTGTGTGCTCTAAGACAGTGACGAAGAGAAAGGAGAAAAGACATAGGTGTGCACAGGAAGATAGGATTAACCTGATCACCTGTCCCCTGCTGGTACTCTTGTTACGCAATCACACCACTTGTTAATAAATGAAGCAAACTCTGGCACTGTATTATTAAAATTAAGTGAAAACAGATGGATTCAGAAACTGGTTCTGGTTAATAGTTATCAACCAATGGTAGCACAACGATGGTCTGGTCATCCAAACAGGTATTGGAAGGTTCATACTGATGAGTGAGTGAGGGAGAAGACTGTCAATGATGTCTGTCTCAAGCAAATGCCTGCTGAGCCTTACCAAGGGATCATGAGTGAAATGGAAATTGTCTGTGTCTTTATTGTAAAATGAGATTTTAATACATTTCCTAACACAGTGAACCGGGAGAATTCCAAGTCCATCAAAGCCTGTATGTACTCCAACTGTGTACTGTGAAAAGAAGTTTGAGAAAGGCAGGCCCTTTCAAAAAAATACTTGGTAGGTGATTAGATGAACCATCTGTCTATCACGGGCCTGTGGAGAGACCAGCGGAAACGTTTTCCATCAAGAAAAGCCTTCGGTGCTGTTCTTTGCCCTCTAGTTCTGATAGAACTGATGCTATAGCAGCATCTACGCAAACCTCTTCAATCGTCACTTCTTGCTGTTGCTACACTTAACCCACGCCCATAGCTGCCAGTAGTTCTTTATAGGACTTTGATTGGTGCCAACCACTGTGGTTCGGCCACAAGCTCATTACTTGGAGGCTGGCAAAATGGATTCTTACTTAAATTCAGCTGCCTGTTGTTACATCCCTTTTTTCAATTCACACTTAATTAAATGTACCAAGACTGTTTAATTTTGATATTTTAGAATACAATTCTAAAATAAATCAAATGAAATTTTAAAATGAGATAGATATATGAGATAATATAAAATACAGCTACAGTGCAGTAAAAAGATGTGCAATAGAGAAACCAGTGATGCAAATGCAGAGAACAATTTTGTTTTGAAGGTGGCATTTGAGATCTTGAGGATGTTTGTTCCATCTGTGTGCAACATAATAACTAAAAGCTGCTTCACCCTTCAGAGATGTGTTTTTTTGGGAAGACCAGACAAGAGGCCATTACAATAGTCCACTCTGCTGGAAAAGAGGGCATGCATGAGTTTCTCTAAGTCTTGTTTGGACATGAGACCTTTATGACTTGTTATTTGTCTGAGATGATAAAATGCAGATTTAGTTGTCGCCTTGATGTGGCTGCTAAAGCTCAGATCTGAGTCTATTAAAAAAATTCCTGGAAAAGCCCTGGAATCAAGCTGAGAAATAACTTTCATTCTTTCATTCTTGTTGCCAAATACAATGATTTCTGTTTGTCTTTATTTCACTGAAGAAAATTCGACTGCATCCAGTTGTTTACTTGCTCTAAGCATTGACAGAGTGTGTCTAAGGGACCATAGTCACTTGGTGAAAGAGCTAAGTGAATCTGAGTGTCGTCTGCATAGCTGTGATAAGCAATATTATTGTGATGTATGATTTGACCTAGAGGAAGCATGTACAGGTTGAATAGTAGTGGGCCAAGAATTGAACCCTGAGGGACTCTACATGTCAAGGTGATCCATTCAGATTTATGATCACTAGTGGCTACAACATAGCCTCTGCCTTCGAGATATGATCTGAACCAACTGAGGACTGTGCCGATGTGCCCACCCACTCTTCCAGTCTGTCAAGAAGTATTTCATAGTCCACAGTAACAAAGGCTGCACTCAAATCAAGCAGGACTAAAACTGATGTTTTACCTGAGTCAGTGTTCATACGAATATCATTTAACTTTTATCCTTTTAGCCTTTAAAAGGCCATTTACATGTAAAAAGTTGAGTTGAATTAAAAACAGCTTTCTCAATCATTTGTTCAATAAAACAAAGATTAGATATTGGTATAAGTATAAGTATTCAGAACTGAAGGATCCAGATTGCCTTTCTTTAGGATGGGTTTAACAATTGCAGTTTTTAGTGACTTTAAAAAGATGCCTGTTAGGAGTGAACATTCACAATTTTCAACACATCCATTTCCAAGCAACTGAATTTTTTTTTAAAAAGATGGTTGGCAGGGTGTCAAAAGAGCAGGTGGATGAATTAGACAGTCCACAACATCCTCTAGAGTTTTAGAATTGATGGGGTTGAATGTAGACAAATCTGGCCAAATTGTTTCTGTGCAGTTTCAGCAATGGTCTGGTTCCATTGTTTAACACAGAGGAGTTTATGGCCACTCTGATATTTTTGTTCTAAAACAAGATGCAAACTCATTACACTTATTGTGAAATCCGAGGTTAGTTCTTTTGGGGGATTAATTAGTTTATCAATGGTGGTGAACAAGGCATGAGAGTTGTTGATATTCTTGTTAATGATTTCAGAGAAAAGAGCTTGCCTTATTTATTTCTGCAATTTTTGGTGCAATTGCATCAATAACCTTCAGCAATGTAGCTACAGCAATGTGGGTCTAACATGTAGCTCCACTGCTGGCCTTTACAACAAGACCAGCTGCAATTGATGTCTTACAAGGTAGATGGCTGACAAGCATCTGCTGCCCTATCAGATGTCCCCTCCCCGTCTCTCTGCCTTTGTTTTTCATCTATTCAGTTTCCTCCACTCTCTCTCCATTCACGTGACTCTCAGTCACGTTTGCTGTCCTCTGCTCCCTTGTCATTACTGGTCTTTTCAACACACACGACTCTTAATCCAGTGCCCCTGTGAGGAGGGGAGGTAGCAGGGGGGGACTCCCATTTATCCAATGGAGAGTGAGCGGGACGCCTCCATGTCCTCTGACCCAAAGTGGTTCCTCCCTCACCACCTACTCTGTCACACTTTAATGTGTGTGGATAAAAAACGCTTCTCACAGTAAAAACAAAGGATCATTCACTCATGCACTCTTGTATTCTCTAGCAGTTAAGGTGTGTTACTTGAAACACACTGTTTCACATATCGCCTCACAAAAATCTATGTTTTCCTCTGCCGCTACTTTTTGTCTCTCCATTGTAGTGGAAGCTTGAATGACAAGTAAGTCACGTGCTTCATGGGTGTCATGATTTGTTTGTAAAGTCTGTTTGCATTGCACTTCATCACAAGTAACACTAGTGTAAAGCTCATTGTGGTCCCCCCGTAACTCATGTGTGAAATTATTGGGGTGGCCCGATAAATCTGAACAGTTCGAGAGGTTTAAGACTGGATCTGCAAACCCCTCACATTAGCAGATAATCTGGTAACGATCAGATTCTCCTCCGAAGGTGTCTCAAAACACCTATAGTCTGAGCCCAGGTTTAATCGCCAGTAGCACTGTCCTGTTCTACTTGCCTGTCCACACTTGAGCTTATCAGCAGCCAGGGGCTTTCAGCACAGTCCTGCTGCCTGCTGCCCTGTCTCTCACAGGGACGATTTAAGGTATTTTAGTCCTGGCAGCAGAGAGGCTCAGCAGAGATCAACCTGATGGGGTCTGTTGTCAGATCAGATCCCCTGACTGTCTGGACGAAACACCTCCAGCTTAGCAAACACCATCTAGAGATGTCAGCCAGGAGCATCTTTTACTAGTGACCTACATGGGTTCCCCTGTCTGCTAAGCAGCAAAGTCATCGGAGTTTTCATTAGTTTAATGCAGGTTTTCAGAATAGTGTATTTTACAAAGATCACTGATGGTACAGTGATCCTGAATCTAACCATAATGAGCAACAAGCAAAGGCAAGGAAAATCTTAGTTTACAGTCAATCATTCAGATAGTGTTTGAAGGCAGCATTGTGCACCCTGATACAGTGCAATCTCCCAGCTGATAGTAGGAGAGTTTATGGCCGCTGAGTTAACCAACCACAATGTGTTAGCATGTTAGAGAACCTTTAACTTTGGTCTATATTTTATTAGGCAAATCTTATTATTTGAAAAAGAAAGCACTAAAGCTGTTAGGTAAACTAAGGTATCAAAAAAGAATTTGGTAGTAGAACTGAAACTCTGACATTCTATTGGCACCCATATCAAACATTTTAAACAGAAAAATTAACACATATATCAGAGTGATAAGAACTACCTTAAATGACAGGGGGGTGTTGACTTGGGAGACCATCACCTTAATCCATGCCATCTCCTCCTACACACCTGCATCATCTTCCCGGGAACACACCTGCAGTGAGTGTGTAGCAGTGTTGGAATAGACACCCTGCTGTTATAAAAAAAAGCTTTTGAAATGTATTACAACTTGTAATCTTTTTGTTTTTAAAAATTTATAATTTTGGCCATTTCCCTTCTTTTGTTAGATAAGTGAAAAGTGAAGAGGTAGACAGGAAGTATTAGGAGACAGGGGTATTGCATGCAACAAATGTCACTGACTGGAATCAGTGCAGTCCATGTGCCGTGCACTGTAGCCATTGGGCTAACAACTTGCTCCACAACTTGTATGTTTACCATCATTACATGTCTGTAACTTCAGCGAGGCTAAATGTAGCTTTCGGAGAAAAAAAGAAAGAAAGAAAGAAAACCCTGTATGTTGACGGAACCGAACCCCTGGTCTCGTTCTGTCGATTCCTCCCGAGTTGGTTGATATGGAATAAGACACTCTAATCAATCAATTTTATCCTTAACATATTTATTAATCACACAAGCAAAAGT
>JAVQJL010006332.1:0-19342 GCA_036024295.1 Nannoperca obscura
CTTCTGCTACTACTACTTCTACTAGTACTACTACTACTTCTTCTGCAAATTCTACTTCTTATACAAATTGTACTTCTTCTGCAAATTTAACAACTTCTGCAAGTTCTACAACTTCTGCAAATACTACTACTTCTTCGGCTAATGCTGCTACTACAACTACTACTTCAAATACTTACTGCTTCTACTGCTTTTACTTCTGCTACTACTGCTGGTGTGTCACTATAAAGATCTTCAATCTTCAACACAAACTTGCTCTTTAAGGACATTTATGCTTCTTTTCAACTTTCTTTCCACTGTTTATACTCAAAATGTTGTGCTTTTTTCAACAATTTCAGCAGTGTTCAGCAAATCCATTTCAGCTTTCAGCATTCACATGCATTTTCTGCAGGAAATGCAATTTTTCTAGTTGTTAAATGACATGCTTTCAAACCTATTTTGTTATTTATATAAATTTGTGAAGCTTTTATTGATACAGGGTGGTATGATTGAGCACACATGCTCTTTTATTATTATTCCCATTGATTATTAGCCATTAAAGACTAAGTCAGATGATGGGTGTGTTTTGAGACATTGAGCTACAGTACAAATGAATCCTGGACATTGAATGTAGGTTGTCAAAGTCAAAAGCAAATAAAACTACAAAAAACAAAACACTAACATCCATCTTCTTTTGCCTCCACACCTTCTTTCCGTTTCATTATATTTAGATCTGAAAGGTAGGTCTCTCACACATACAGTGTATTAAACAGACTTCTTCATTACCACAATATTTCAGAGATCACTGGCACTTTTCTTTTGGGGAAGGAAGGACCTAAACAGGTTCCATGACTCTATTTCAACATATGAACATATTTCCATGAACAAAGAAGAGAGGTTCTCTTGGGAGTTCAGAGCAACAGAGTTGCAGGTCTTGGCAATTGAGGTTGTTAAAGGCTCTTGGCAAAGAAGCGCATTGCCCCTTGAAGTTTACTGTGCTTTGCCCTTGTATGAAGCTCTACTGGATTACCTAAGAACTCTTTGCGTTAATGTTGAGTGTTTAGAGGCATGGACAGTGTGTGAGGTCAATGCCAACCCCCAGTCAAGACTACATCCTGAAGGCAAGAGAGTTCAAATGAAAACATGTTAATGGGGAGATTCTCGGCTGCTGTGAGTACTCTGAGCTGATAGAAGGGCAATCAGAGAAACCGTATATGAAAAAGGAAACAACAAACCTGAAAATGATATCACATATTTATTATCAAGATTTCAAGTTCTATGAGTGCAAGAGAGGTGCTTTTGGGGGAAAGCAACAATAAAAATGCTGCACCGCCAAGGTGCCACATCGAGTTTGTCAAGTGGAATGCCGAGTAGGAGGGGAGGGGTAGCAAAGAAGCTTTGGCAAGCCTGGCATCTCTGGGGGCACAGGAACTCTGTCAGTTTGATCAACTCACATGCAAGGCAGCCAAACTTGGGAAATGGAACCAAGGAATCTATGTGTCTTTGAAAATCCCTCACTAGGAGTGAAAAAACTATTATAACAAAACTTTGAGAGGTGAACTAACTGCACATCTGCCTCCAATTTTTCACTGATGGGACAACAAAACTGGTCTGATTTAAATCCTTTACTTTGCCTCTATTCTCCTTTCCTTCTGCTTTCTCCTCCCTCTCCCACAGCCTCACTGTGTCTCCCCCCTTGCACCCTGTGGGAGTAAGGCACTTGTCAAGTTATGTAAAGCTCAAAAGTCTTGACATGAAAGAGCTGCAGCGATGGGGTCTTTGAAATCATTAACAGACAATGGCTTGGAGAGTATGAAGCCACTTAAACCTCCCCAGTGCTCCATACAGTTCATAATTTTGAAAATCTCTATAGAGATATATGTTATATATGTATAAATATAGGAAGAATATAGAGGAAGTAGATCAATCAAGTGTCAGATAGATGTGGTTGTTACTTCACCATATAGTGGAGAATGTGTTCAGTGTCATTTTGTATAAGAAAAAATATCAGAAATCAGAGCCGAGATATTTTCAATTTATCCATAGGGCAAGAATATTGGATTTTACATTTTAATATTTACTGCAGTGAACTGACTTTCAAGCAGTAAAGTGATAACTTTGTAACACCATAAGATATTGAGAGAGAGGTGGTGATTTTAAAGGTCTAGCCTTGCTCTGTAAGGATGACCCGTGTGTATTTATTGGGCCCAGCAAATACTTCATAGTGGTTTTCCCAATACTTGCTTGTGTCAGTGTGGAGCAAAGACTTTTATTGACTTCAGCCTGCCTGTACATGCACACTCTGCCTTTCACAACAGCCTTCTCTCTCTACCCTGTGTCTCTCCTCACACTGCATTTCCAAAAAGCTGATCAGTGTATAAATGTTACGTACAAACTCACAAGCGCCTGTTGATTGAGAGAGGCAGTAGAAATCCCATGTCTTCAGCTCTTTTTCATTTTCTCTTAGCACTAAATCCCACCACTGCAACAAAAAGGTCACTCAGGGGTAAAAGTCATGTCGCTGAATGAATTGAACTAGCAAGTCCAGAAATGCAGCCCACAGCAAACGCATCTTCTTGCATACGAACCATGTTCTAGTCTAGTCCAGAAACCTAAATGCTGCTCCTGCTCACTGACTCTGTATAACTATGTTCTCCACACAAACTTCACTGCAGTAGTTGCATTGTTCAAACTAATTAATGAAACAATAGTATGGGCATATGTTCTATGCCCTCTCTTTGCAAGTCCAGTAAGATCTAAGAGAAAATGTAGCTAGTCGTACATTCAGGAAGCTTGCAACTCTGAGTGGAATTTAAATGGCAGCGCTGCAATTCCTCTGTCTCTGGTCTGCTGAGAGCACTACTTTTATTGATGGTGGGTACAAGTTAAAGCAGATCACAGATCTTTAGTGAGTCTGGTATATTGGGCACATTTGCATTTCAGGGGCCATCTTAAGACAACTGCTTGCCATGTTTTGTTTTAACATGTACTGAGTTTCCCCAGAGAGTGGTTGCTGAGGATACATGTTTTTTTGTTGATGGTTTCTTTGCCCTGAATTCACCAGTAAAGCCCCACTTCAGTTTCACACTTTGAGATTTAGGAGACAAAGCTATGCAACCTTTAAACTGTAGAATACATTTTATATGCAGACAAGTGGCAAATGAATGGATAAATCTCAATAAATTAGTTGAAAAACATGGACACACAGGGATGCTTCCATACAGGTAATGCTTTGATGAGTATGAAAAGGATGTGAATCATATACCATGGCCTTCACAGTCACCACATCACAACCCACCTGAACACGTATGGGAGATTTTGGAGCGTTATACAGCGCTCTCCACCATCATCATCAAAACACCAAATGCTGTTCATCCCTCCAGTGGGATTCTGGGTCTGGGTTAATGTGTCATCCAAAAGTATACAGCAACACAAGTTGATGACAGAAGTGATGCTTGCTGTCCGTGTGTGCAGCAGGTGTGGAGTCAGTCACTGTTAGTGAGTCCAGCCTCATCTGGATGGTGTTCTCAATCACTGCTGGCTGGCTAGCCTGATTCTTTAGTTATTGGTATTAAGCTGTGTGAGACAGAGGTGACTGATACATATGTGGAGACACACATTACTCTGAAGAGATGAAGGCACTCTTCTCCTCCCCTCCCTGAAAATGTCCTCTATGATATCTACAGCCAGCCAGGGCATTGTCATCTCATCATGTGTTTTTCCCCATTTTTCTTACCAGGAGGGACAGTGGCTGTCTTTAACTCTTGTCCTGTTATCGCCCTCTACCCACAGCGCAGACCTCCCTTGCCAATCACTGTCACAATGGACACACTGCCACTGTCAAATAGACGCTGTCAAACAGAGCTTTTGAAGTGACAAATGATGATAGTGTGTTTGCAGTGATCTCAGCAGTGAGAGGGAAGGTCCCTTCACACAGAGAGAAAGGTGTCAGCCTCCATGCTCCACTCTGACTTCACCAGGGAACTTTGATGTTACTGTTGCCATCAGGCCTGATAGAGAGATACAAGTGTAACTTACTTTTAATCCAAACTGCTGTCTGGTCAGGTGTTTGTTAGACAACAATAATTTATCATGTCAGTTATTACAGCCTTAGATTACATTTCATCCCATGAAGTCTCACCTTAGGCTCAAATGACAGAAAGAAGCAAATGGCTCCGAGTTTAAAAGAGGATTCTTGCTAAAGCTCCTGGGAAGAGCACCTAGTTTTTTTGCTTTTCTTCCCAGGTTTTCAATAGCAACACTACCAATTAAATTCAGGTTATGTTACTTTAATTGCAACACTTCAAGTAGTCCTCACAAGGTAAATAATGTCTTTCATTGACTAAATGGTCACTTTTATGGGGAAAGGTTGATTAGGTCGCCTGAGGATACAATCAGAGACTTTTGTATCATCACACCTACGATATTTTCAAAAGCAGGTATATCATTTACTCACAGTATGTTATGAGCAGGTTCGAGTCCTTAAATGGTTAGGCTGTTTAAATGATCATTGCATTACTATAAGACAGAGGGGCAGAACACTCTTCTTCTTGGTTCTATTCCATGTTTGTATTTTCTCCAAGGGTGGGTCACCTCTGTGGGACAGAATGAACATCCTGGCTGCTTAAATATCCATATTGATACGAACCACCAACAAACTGGAGCAATTTAACTTCCCTTTGTCACTGTCATGGAAATGTCAAAGTTAGTAAAGTAATTACCAGTGGCAGAATGCAATCTGCTGCTGATAAGGTAAGCGCAACTTTAGCATGCCAATGAGCAAAAGAATGCATGCACAACCACACATTTAATCATTGCCATTCTTCTCTTCTGCCATATTAACATGGTTATGTATTCATAACCTAAACAAGGAGATGCCAGCTCACAATGGACCTGCCTAGAAAATAGCTGTGCAAATCAACTACTAGAATACTTGCTTCACTCTAATCTCAAGTAGCTTTGTTAATACATTTTGAAATCATGCTGCAATTAAGCTCAGATGACATTAAACCTAAGCATTAATTACTGAAGTAACAGAGAATAAAACATGTTTTGTTCTTACAATGCTGATATTGGAAAATAGATAAACACCTTCCCAATTCCAGTATGAAGCAAAAGAGACTAAACAAATAATTTCCATTCAGAAAGGGTTGATGAAACTAATGTTCATCCTTTGCTGGCATATTTTCACTGATTGTATTTCATGATGTGTCCAAAAAAGGTCATTTTATGATTCAGTTATCTGTTAAGTGATTGTCAGCAAGTAGCCTATAATCCTAACCCTGCTGAAATGGAGGATCTTTTAAGGGTGCTACATACACAATATATACCAGAAGTGCAGTGATTTCCTACTCCTAAGCCCCTTCCATGTGTAAAGC
Organism: Nannoperca obscura; assembly: GCA_036024295.1. Lineage (NCBI taxonomy): Eukaryota > Metazoa > Chordata > Actinopteri > Centrarchiformes > Percichthyidae > Nannoperca > Nannoperca obscura. Next base: position 5,355 of record JAVQJL010006332.1, read on the forward strand.
AGCAGTGCTCATCCCACACACACACACACACACACACACACACAAAATTCCAAGAAAGTAAAAGAAGGCAAGTGACCTTAAGGGAAAAGATTTAACACGGACATATCATTTTGGCAGCTAATCTCATTGCTCGCATTTGACTTAACGTCTTATTTTTGCCACCATTTTCACACTGATTTAATTCAGACACACTACCTCAGGTAAAATAGTCTGTGAAGGCTCTAGGCAAAGCAATAGTATTTTTCTTTCTTCAGTACTGTATCCACATTTTAGAAATGTTCTACATTTTGAGCGATGGCCTAATGAAATACACTGGCCCTCCTGTTGTGTGGGGAGCCACAAGAAATAGGGCAACAATCTCATATGTGTCCCAATCTGTATAGTTTTAATTTGTTACTCAAGTTCAGAAATGAGCTGCCAGTGTCCTTTTTAATGTTATTATATAGCTACATAAAAGAAGAATGCAATTTTGTAATTATTTCATACTATATTTTGGTGCACAGTGAAAAGAGGAATAAGCAGTCATGGTATATAAATATAGTCTCATTTGGTACTCAATAGAAATGGAGTCAAATACGTACATGTGCTCCGCTGGTTTCCTGGGAGTAGCTAAGCTTAATGAAGTAGTTCATTATGCTGCAATGTATTGGGATTGGTCAGCCGCCAACCAATTACTCCTACCAAAAAGGAAGTAGAGCAGATTTATTGGTGCCCCTTCAACAGCAGATATATCACTCATAATATGTGCTCAAGTTGGCATCCTGGAATGTGACAACATAATAAGTGTGGCTTGTTGGGAGGAGGAACATTTGATGGTGTGCAGCGACAGGAGAGATAGGAATCGAACAGATAGAAAAGGGTGACAGATTTGAACTCTAAACATCACAACTGCAGGATTTGGGCCTCAGCCATACGCAAACCTGGAAGTCCATTCTACTCAGCAATGTGTCAGCATGTGGTGTTGGATTCTAGAAAGTAGGGTAAACACAACGCAACAGGGTGATGGTAAACGCACTACTGTATGGGCTTTCCTTGTTTTGTAAACCACACAGGTGGGCTGCCATTCTTCAATAAAACCCCTTCAAGGGTGTGCCAAATGTGCTTTTGGTAATTTCCATGAGGTGGCTTGCCTGGCGCACTTGTGATGCACTCGGATATGGGGTAAGATGAGAAAAATAAACATTATCCAACATTTTAGGTGGGCATGTTAGAGGATGTGGCAATTATAGCCAATCAAATTCATTACTTTCATCCCCACCTCCACTGACAGATTGAGAATCCTGTGGAGTGTCTTTAGTTATTAGTAATGACACACTTAACTAAATAAATCCTTCATTTAAATCATCCCTTTTGTGAATAATATTTCCATTCAGTGTGCAATCACCATGGAATAGAAATTTCAATGGAGATGGCCAATGCCTACCAAAGCACTGACCTTTGAAAAGGAGAGACTGTTTAACTATTCAGTCAGTATCAAAAGAATGTAAGTGGAAACCAAGTGTGCAACGTGAACAAATATAAATGACTATAATAGCTTATTACAAATTTTCCCCCTGATAGTGAGGATATGAATAATGTCAAGCAAGTAGCTGGCTGGAACCCCAAACTGTATTACAAGCAGCATCAGCATGATTAGTTAAGCCAACAAAATGCAGTGGAAACATTTGGACCCTCTTGGCATATAATGTAACATATTCATGTACAAATTCAAGCCTGCAAATTTAGTGCTCAGTGACAGAAACTAAATGTCAGGATTGAAAATAGGGTGAAATACCACAACAAATTAACCAGCAGCGAGCTGTAACTTTGGTCAATCTACAGGTTAAAGGCCACTAATTTTAGTTCCTTTACAAGCTTTAGTTGGGGGCTTTACGTCACAACATTTAACTCAACAATGAAGACATTTTATGAGTCCCTTCTTCTGTTTCTTTTTATCAAATTCAACATGAATTACAGAAACCAGGAGTCAAGAAGAATGCTAGGCAGTTTCATGCCATTTTTTGGGTAAATGTCTACCCACATTTAATGACGTCTTTATTTGTCTGTCATTTTTTTTATTGTTGCATCCGTTCTGTAGAGCCTCATGTCACTTTTACACAGTGACCTCCTTGATTCCCCTTAAAATACTTATAAGATAAGGCATCAGGGTAGAAAATGCCAGTTTGCAATGCAGATCAGTGACAATATAGCAGGAGATAATTGTGCCAAAATCACAGCCATCAGGTCTCCCTCACCACTCAGAACCCTATACACATTTTGCTTAAATCCTCTCTATCCACCACACTTAGTCTGCGGCGCCCTTAATCCCTGTTCACCCACCACCACTGCACTGCACTAGCCCTGCCTGGCTCCTCACACATCCTTCGCTTCTCACCGCTGAGCACACTGACCCACACAAATCCAATGAAAAAACCCCACGCACCGAGCATTAAGATGTTGTTGTTGTTTTTTTTTTTTTTTTTTTTTTTTTAACATACTCTCCAATCATTCTTTCATGGGAACAAGACAGGAAAATAATGTAGAATCCTGTGGGAAGAAGCAGAACAGAGAGAGTGGTAAAAATGTGATAAGTAGACCAGTAAGCTTGGATTGAAAATGCTAGATTATGAAGAACTTGTCAAGCTGAGCCATGAGGCAGCAGGAAAAGGACCCAATAGCAGACAGGAATCTCCAGAAAACCAAAAGGATTTAATTAATACATATAAAAAACAAACCAAAAAGCACAGGAGTGAAGAGACGGCAGGACATAGACAGGAGGCACAAGAAACCAGGAACAACTGACAACACTGACAGAACATAGCAGATACCGACAATGATCCGACAAGACACAGAGGCAAGGGACTGCTATATATAAGCAAGGGAAAACGAGGGGATCAGACACAGGTGAGTAACGAGACACAGGTGAGTGTAATCAAAAAAGGAGGGAAACCAGACAAAGACAGGAACATGGACCTGAAACTATAAAAATAAAACAGGAAACACAGAAAACCCAACCCAGATCATGACAGAACTCTCTTGCAATTGCATCATGTTGAGGTTTCAGATATTACAGAATGTTATCACTTTAAATTCAGCCGCTTATGAAATATTTTCTTTTGACGAGGAATCCAGGCCAGGTTGAAGCCCAGAACAAAACTAATGCTTGTTTGCATTATTGAGTGTTTTGTGAAGCTCACATATGTAATATACAAAAGCATATGTGCAACAGCATTTCTTTTAAATGGTTGAATCCGACTAAAACATGCAGAGTGGAGTGTGGCTCCAGAGAGATGATTGTTTGCACATGAGAGATTGAAGACACTGCCACTGTTTGTCCTATATGGATGGAGATGGAATGTCCATACAGGAAGCTTTGGCTACTTCAGCAGATTTGGCGCCAAGAGGCAATGAGCTCCAGAGACAAAGGCAAACATGACACAAGAGACAATAGTTGAAAGAATAATTCCTGTTATTTTTAACACAGCCTCACTATACTGCTTTTTATCATCACGCTGACTAGTTGTGAAAAACTCAGTTTCCTCACTGGCAGCTGCTTACCTCTTTGTTTGCAGGTGCTGCTCACCAATCAAAACTTCCATAAACACACAAAGGCATTCAAACATTAAATGGTTGTTCATAAAAATAAAAACAAGCTTATGATACAATACATCCATGAATAGAAGCACTGCTTATAAAATCAATGTTACTTCTACAGTAAGACATGTTAGATGCTGAGTATGTCCGTGAATCTTCCCGGGACGATGACATGGGACATTTGTGTATATGTGCGTTAACTATGTAATCTCAATTCCAGCAGTTTTAACAGAATGGTCAAACTTTGACCAAAACACTACCCAGATTAAAATAATTTCACAAAAAATAAAGGCTATAAAATGAATAACTTTATGTTAAATTGACTATAAGACTACTGTATGTAGTAGTTGATTGTACACAAAATGCTTTAGTCACATCATTGTATTTCTGTTGACAAGCTAGTAAAATATACATTTAACAACTTAATCACTTTCTGTTATATATGCAAAATGTTCCCAAATAATATGACATAGAATTCAATGTTATCAAATCACAAATCACTTTAGTATTGTAAACCTCCGGTCAGACGATGGTCATGTGGCAAATTTTTTTTGTGTCAGGTGTACTCAACTCATAACTTTCATGTTTGGTTGGTTTTTCTCTGCACATTTTGTTGGAAAACAGAACACATACAAACACATAAGATACAAGATTTGTCTGAGTGTTAGACAACTCGCATATGAAAATATCTTCCTTTTAATATTTGGACAAATTTGACTAAAAAACATAATTTGTCCTTTCTTGAGTTTCTCAAATTTCAGCTAGTCTATGTTCAATGTTGGAATGGAGTTATATATGTGTATATATAAATGTGTGTTTAAAATGTCACCCCTCTTCAGCAGAAGGTTAAACCTGGTCCCCCCTTTGAAAAAAGATTTCATATGCCCACCAAAAACCCTCAAACATCTGTGAAGACTTGCAACATGACCTTACACTGATTGTCAACATGAAAAATTTGCAAATGAGTTATTTTTCATATATATAATTTCAATGCAAAAACATTCAATGCTAACAAATTCAGTGGTTTAATAATTCCAAAATTTGGTGAGACAGATTTACTTCCATACATGGGACATTAAAAGATGAGTTGAGATTAATATTTGAACAGTCTTCCAAATTTTACTTTAATATTGTTTAGTAAAAAAAAAGATCTTACTCTAAACCTTGATCTTTTGTCCTCTATGTGGCTATTCAACCCTTCCCAGCAATGCACAATATGCATAGTACTTGTGCCTATATTTCCCTCAGGATCAATAGAGTATCTATCCATCATCTTTCTATCTAATTGCGAGCATTCAGGTACAACGTGTTTCACTCTATCCAGCTGAATTAGGCTCCTGATGACCCTGAAATTGCATTTACTGTAAAAGTTGGGAACGGCTTAATCTGCCTCTTCTTGCTGAAGTCAGTATTGACTTCAACTTTTCACTCCAACTGAATCATTGCATCAAAAATGGTGTATTACATCACCTTTACCACATGATTTCATATAACCAGTGTTTCTTTCTATTCTGCGTCAAATGGCACACTGTCTTGTCGAGGCTGTCTGCTCGACTGCATCATGACAGCTTTGTGTGCGTGTGTGTGTGTGTGTGTGTGTGAGAGAGAGAGAGAGAAAGAGAGACAGAGGGGCTGGGGGAGCGACATAGTAGGAGATAGTCTTGTTCCTCCTCCATTAGGGGAGGGCACCCATTCAGATCAGCCTATTCACACAGCGGGAATGCCTTCTTTCTCTTCTAATCAGGAAAAGGAATTAAAGAAGTGATCTACAGCATCTTTTGGTAACACCTTCATCGCTATGCGCTCATTACTCTGGGGGTTTTGCACCTGCACTTCCCAAAGACTGCTTGTCAATCAAACAGTATGGCCATTTATTCCCCCAAAACCAAGACACATAAATGCATTGATCCCCAGTGTTCAGAGCAGCAAATGAAAAAAGAACAATCATGAACTGTCTGTAAGTTGTGTTACTACTGAGTTATATTGTATATTCTGGAGAAAGAGGAGCAATGCAGACATTTATTTGTATCCTTCAGTAACATTAATGCCTCTTCTATCTGATTAGGATGTAGAATGGTCTTTGAAAACAATTTGCTTGTGTACTGTGCATGTAAGTGGTTAAGGAAAGTGTGTGTGTGTGTGTGTGTGTGTGTGTGTGCGCGCGCGCACACTGAGGAATAGAGTGGATTGACAGGAGTGGGTATGGGGGGTATTTGATAAAGCCAGAGTTGCTGAGGAAGTGGCACTTCGCTGTGATGAAGGAGATGAAAGCCAAAGGCACGTTAATTATGCATCTGTCTCCAATGGATAACACTCAGAGGAGACATGTCCTGATTCATTTGGCAGATTATTCTTCACTTCTGCTCTGGGATTTCAAGGAGATGATTTATTGATCTTGCTCCAACTGTGTCCTGTTGTTATTGCTGAATTCTTATTCACCTCTGATTATGGACTGCCTTAGCTTCATAAGTGAATGCAGCTGGAGGGGGAAGTGTGCACTTTAGGGCACCAGCAATATCTGTTTTTCTCATTGTATTCCCTCACAGAAATGTCTTCATGTAATCTGCTGAAATTACATGCAGATGGCAACAATAAACCGCCCCTTTGTTTTTCTTTTGTTTGTATTGCTTGTTACTGTGTGACTCTTAGCTTTAGTACTTAGACAATGTTAGTCTGATTGAAAGCACACCAAACAACCTACTACTGCATTACATAATAATTTCTCTTAATGGGTATTAGGAAAGAGGAAGGTGAAGCTGAATAAAATCCTTGAAAATGATCAAGATATGGCTATTTGCCAAGTTTTGAAGAAATGTGTCCTAAGCATAATCATTAAAAGACTTTAATTCATATTTATTGGTATGCCAACACTTTTTGTAAAAACCCAGATTAATTTCTTTCTGCCTTTGTTATGTAGAAAACATTTAAATTATCCTCTTCTGTCACACATGTTTCCATTTGTGTCTCTTCTGACGTTTTGGAGTTATATTCAGCAGGAACTGGGATAAATATAATCTTGGAAACTATTAGGCCATTGAATTAGAAATTTCAAAATTAGTGTTCAGGCTGCCAAACTGAGATAAAAGCCTTTGATACATGACAAAATGTATTGACCTTGACCTTGAGCTTCTTTTACTTTATAGTCAGGGATGAAAGAATTCACCCAGATTTTCCTCCATTTGTGTTTAATAATATTGTTGTGCAGTTTTTGGTACAGAATAAGTGTAGTGTTGTGTGTATGCTCTCTGTGCTCTGTGCCACAGAGCTCCATTGTTGTCCAGAAACTATGAAAAACACATCAGTGAGCTACAATGTTGACTGGGTTCCTTCATCACCACTGTAGTTTATTTGGACTCAATCCCACAAACACTGTCCTGCTGTTGGAAATACACGATAGAGCACCAAATATGGCTTCATCCAAGCTGAAAAATGCACTATTGCCTCCTGTTTGCTTAACATTTGTTAAAAACCAGTGTCCAGCTGTTTTAGGAAAAATGTGAGCTTTTAAATGAAAAAAACAACTGTATTTTTGGGAGCTGTTTTTAAAGATTGTCATCTTCAAGAGGAACCAATGTGCTTGGGCATCAGAGCTCTGAGGGAAGTCAGAAAGGACTAAAAGATGGACTAACACATTGTTAACAAACAAAAGGATTGAATAAGGACAGCTTATTATTTAACCCTCCATTCTAAACTACAGTATTAGCTTTTTCTTTGAAAAAAAAAGTTCATGAGAAAACGAGTTAACCATGGTAGTGGCACATCTGGAAACAGTCATGGGTCACTTTTAGAATGGTCATTTGTAATAGTTTTGGAATTCACTGCAAAACAATGCCATCTTGCTGACAGATCTGAAAATGCTCACATGGATTGTTTTCGAAGGCAATGACAAATAGTTACTGGTGTTTAGTTTGGAGGACTTATTGGATTTTCCATGCATATGTGCATTATGTTGTGCATCTGTTCAATAAAACCTGCAGACTGTAGTTGGTGGATCAGCTGGTATTGGCGGATCTATGATAGTGAATAATACATTTTGGCATAATTCTAATTATCCATGAGTGTCATGCTGTAATATTTATGTAGTATTTTAGCTGGATAGTGACACAGGCTTAGCTGACCTTATGAAGCTTTACTATTGTAAGCAGCCTTCATCTAGACACAAACCGTGTTACGTCCCGATTTGTGTCTAGGGTAACAGGGATGACAACACCATACAGCCAAGCAATTATGACGCACTGACTGTATACAAAGTACAAGTGAGATTTATTATGAAAAAGGTTGGGGTAGTAGGGACTGAATCGTTGCGCCAAAGGAAATGAAATTAACAAGACAAACAGGCTGACTAGGACCCCCTGTCATCAAAGAAAAACAACAGAAAAACCTAGCCTCCTATCTTTAAACAATGTTCAAAACGTTACACAGGTGGCGACAACGACTAACCTTGTGTCTCTAACACAGAATCACTACGTGATTGAAATGTACGGGGTACCCCCACTTACCTAGTCTGCTAACACCACCCACCAGATCACTAAATGATATATAAGTTGAATGGTAACACAAAAATGGCTGCTAAGCCTCCCAAAACAGATACGAAGCCAACCCATAAGCTGGACGTCTTTCACTCCGGGTGGCAGGTGGATGTGCGGCTCCCACATGTCTCTCCAGTCTCTCGCTCTCAGGTTCTGATGGCGCTAGCTATACGGTTTCTTTCGGTTTCGGGTACGTCGGTCGTTCTCAATATTCTCTCCTTCCTTCTCTTCCCTCCTTAGCCGTTTTCTCCGTTGCTTTATAGCCAGCAGACATTGAGGCATCCAATAAGCGGCCGAGCCAGACCGCACCAGTGGAGATAATCAATCAGCCATGCAGACGCACCTGGAGTGTACACAGAAGGGGCGGGGGAGAAAAATACAAACAAAGCCCAGGCCATGACCTGGCACGTAACAAGTATTAAAAGAAAAAAGGTGCACCACATTGACATTGAGGTCTTGATGCAACTTGTAATGCTATTATGTGAAATGCCCCACAAACAGCAAAGTAGTGCAAGAGAAAGAGAGAGCCAAAAAAAAAAAAATCTAGGGTTTCTGTCTTTCAGCTGGGAGGGCAGGAGAAATAAGCCTGTGGAACCCGGTTTAGATGCTGAGCACTCTAAATGGAAGAGGAAGTGAAAGGGTGAGAGAAATTATTCTCCTCTATAGCTGTACATTATAGGCTAACTGTGCGGTAGTGTTAATTAATGGTGTAATTACTTGGGTATTTATTGTCCCACAGCACAAAATGACTCAGAAGTGGCTGATAGGGTTGTTAATCAGTACATTGAGTCTACAATTACTTGCTCAGGTGCTGACATTTCTGGTTTGAATGATCACCCATCGCCTGGCCACAGGTGTGGTTTTCATTTTAGAACCAATTTAGACATTCATAGAGAAGGTCTAGTGGTCCTTCCTTGGAACATTAGGGAAGGTTGAGGGGTACACAATTCTATAAAACTTAAGATGACATTCTGCAGTGGTCACCATGTACACCTACTTTCACACGTGTCAACTTGCACTATTGATGGTAATTGCCGTCAAACAGAGCTTTTCAAACATGTTTTTTCTTTTCTGGTTTATTTGATAGTGGTAGATAAAAACAGTAAACATGGGGAGAGAGAAAGCGAGGGAGAGAGAAAGAAATGGAGAGAGAGAGAGAGAGAGAGAGATGATGATGATATACAACAGGGGTCTGCAGGCTGGCTGGTTGTTGCAGTGATATGGTACACATGTTGACAGCTCATCCACCAGGACACCTCTGAAATATAAATAAATATAATCAACAACTGGATAATATACCAGCAAAACACTTCATGGATTTTCTAGGTTGTATTTAGGTTGTTATTATTATTATTATAATTAGGCAACCTCAGTTGGCAAACATTTGCGTTTACGGCTGAGTAGGAGCTTTCCAGACAAGATATTGCTTTAACGTATGGCACCAATACATATGGTACTGGTGCTGAACTGAGATCCTCTGAAATTATGATTATTTCTGGAGTCACTAGGCAAGGGAAGGCAAGTTTATTTATATAGCACCTTTCATACACAGATGCAATTCAAAGTGCTGACTATACTAAAGTCACTACTTGCTCACTATGAAATGAAACCAAACTTCCTTGTGGTCTACCTACATTAAAACAAATGAATCATAATATCATGTATTCAACTGGACATGAAGGATTTATTACACTGTTACACTTTCATGACAAGGCATTCTTTTTGAAAAGGACCCCAGTGAGTCAAATCAATTGATACATACTTTGACAATAATATGATTATCGCGCTGGATGCAAATATAACCACACTGAATGGGCAAGCTGCTAGTCTCCACAAACCAAAAAAATACACCCATCAAATCTAAATCAACAGAACAAAAATTTTTGAAAAATGAAAAACACCTAACAACATCTACATCAGAATGCTATTTGTTGATTTAAGCTCAGCATTCAGCACAATCTTCCGGATGAAACTGACTGGCAAACACCGGAGCCCCACAGGGCTGTGTGTTCAGCCCCTCCTGTTCACCATGTGCTCCCATGACTGGAATCCCAGACATGGAGAGAACTCTGTTGTGAAGTGTGTGGTTCACAGTGAATTTACTGCTCAGTTTCAGCATAACCAAGGAGCTGATTTTTATTAGGGAAAAGGAGGCAAAGACACTCCTATATCAGTGAGGTGGAGCAGCTGAACAGTTGTGGGTTCCTGGGAATCAGCATCACAGAGAATCTGTCATCACACATCTTCTCAAAAACCACTGTATTTCTTCAGGAAACAAAGGCACAATTCTATATACTGATTGTAATTGTAGTCTATTTTAACTTGCATCTAATTATATTATTTGTATATGTGTTCTGTGTGTGTAACACGAAGGGGCTGCACCCTGTGTGTTGTAGGAGGACAATTAAAAAAACCTGAAAAAGAGAAAGAATCTTCCTCATAAACATACATTTTCTGTGGCACTGCACAAGCAGTGATATTGCAGGCTTATACATGCGCTGTCTGAGTTCTGGTTCACTGAACATACCAATAGGCAGGAAAACTAGTAGTATCTGTGAAAAATGCAATACTGAATTAGCATAATAATTTGATTGGCTCTCACCGATGGCACAAATTAAAACGGGGCAACTGTAATCTCGGCCTGTCACGGTAATATTATTAACAGGCTGCAGATTTTTCTCAACTTTTTGCAGTCACAGTTGTGATTTATGACCAACCTCTGCTGTGTTTTTACTTTCTGCCTGTTATTAGGTGTGAAATTCATGATGGAGTTCCCTAAGAAGACTGTCAGTGTCCATCAAGCAACAGGCTTAGAGAAGTTGGGAAGAGTGGAACACAAAACAGCAACTAGACTCTGCTGAATGTCTGGGCATCATTTCATATTGTCTTGCCTGTGAGAAAAAGATGTAGAAGGTGTATATTCTGAAAAAAATAAACCCCACTGCAACATTTGCACTCCTTATTAAAATCAGAGCCTGACATCATATAAGGGAGATTGGTTGAGCAAGGTCAACTTCAACAATAATAAAGACAGATTCCTCTGCCACTGTTACACCAATTAGGATGAAAATATCTACTCATGAACATTTAATGAACCACAACCTTCTGACTTGAGCCTGTTAGTTTTCGAAAATACATAGAGGAGGTACGGCTGAGAAGTTTGAACAGGACAAGGCCAGAAACAGAGTCAAGGCAAAAGGTTGCTGCCCACAACTCAAGTGAGGCGGAAGCTGTTTGAATTGTCAGGATGGCACCAGGAAGCCTTTAGCATTCCATCCTGAACTCCATTATATCATTAGCCATGAAAATTCTCGTGGAAATGTTCCTTTTTTCCCTTGGAGAAGTGAGCAAATCAGAATCAGAAATACTTTATTAATCCAAGAAGGGAAATTGCTTTTTGATACAGTTACACTGCTCAATAAAGTAAAAAATAATAATAATAAATGATGATTCAACAAGTCATTGTCTTTTGATAATTTTAATAAAGCAAATAATAAAGCAATTAACTAAAGGAAATAAAAAGCAATTAATAATAATAGTAAGAAAGGAGAGTGAAAACACCAAGTGGAGGTCCACGAATTGTTTTCACTAAGCAGGCCTAATTCAGTGAAAGGAATGCACAGAATCCAACTCTATATTTCAGCTGAAAAGACAGAGATCATACACCATGAGCATATGAAGCATCTGACCCCGAAGGGCCAAAGTAGTCACATACTTATAACTTCATAAACACGTAGCAGCATAAGAGAAGATATCAAGTCAACTCTATTCCTCATTCTTGTCTATCTAGCTCAGTGTTCTCACCCTGGGATAAGAACGCAGGGCAGACTGTTCTCTTGGTTACCAAAACAAGTTGTCTCCAGTTTCTAATCAACCCAATGCTGTCTTTTACGACAGAGTTGACAGATACAAATTATCTAAGTGCAGAGAGTACACATTATCAGATATTCACATAGTTATTATAGCAAAGCATATTAAATCATAAGAATTGTAATAATGAGAAATTTGGCCACTACAAACATAATCCTACTGCCTTATCTGAGAGCCACAAGAGCTATGTTTATAGGCAGCTATGGCTCAGGAGGTAGAGAGGGTTGTCCATTAATCCCAGAGTTGGAGGGTCAATCCCTGGCTCCTGCTGTTCACATGTTGGAGTGTTCTTGGGCAAGACACTGAACCCTAAGTTACAACAAAGTAGCAATTTGCATGGCAGCTCCAACTATCAGTGTGTATGTAACCAAGCTGTAAGGTTGAAAAGCGATGTCTATTTACCATTTTTCATCCCAACAGTAAATCCTCCTCACCAGCACAACATGCACTGAATTGTAATAGGATTAAATAAAACAACTTCTTTATGGGTGTATAGCCTACCTTTTGTTGTATACTTTTGGATTGTAAAACATAAATATATTTAAATTTTTCAAATGATCATCTTCTTGATCCTAAAATATTAAGATGCAGTACAAAATTCAAACTACACTTTGCTCTTTCAAGGTGGTTTAAAATTTCTTTTTCAAACTCATTCATACTTTCAACATATGAAAGAGCACCATTCTGGTATGGAAAAATAAATATTGAAATAGAAAACAGGCTTTGAAGGCAAGGCTTCAGAACATGTGACTAAAATACAGAAAACCTTACAAAAGGTATTTAATATGTTGCAAACACTTGTCCAACTCAAACGATGGTGAATGTTTGGGCTTTGTATAAACCTCACATCATGAGAATAAACATCACATCATTCAGGTGGATCTTCGTGTGATTCTTACTATTGTTTTCGGATTGGTTCACAGCAAAATGAGCCTTTGGAACATGTCCTGGACCATTGCCATTTGAGCCTTCTGCAACAATGAATAACCCAGCAGACAAACCATGTGGGAGGAGAGCAGAGACAGCTCTGCAGGGAAAACCTTTGTCTTGTACTTGTATGTGCTCATCTGCTTGAAATACACCCACACTGTTAAGAAAAAGTCCAGTCCTAGCATGCTGGTGTTAAAGTATCAACATTTGAAACACAAATTCACACCAGAAATGTCAGATCTCTGAAAAACGTCAGACAACAACCGAATAGCCCTGTCCTTGTATATTTTCTACACACTGGAAACCCTTTGTCTTATTGATTGTAAATCATTGGTTATGGACAGCAGCTCCAAACAGAGCCGAGCCAGCCCTCTGATCCAGAATTTAAAATGATCATGCGTTTAAAGAGAATATGAGTAGAGCAATAAAAACAAGACTGTGGCTTGGTGAATGCTGAAAACATGACTATGAACTGGAATTGAAGCTATAAATTTTCACAGTAGAGCTGCTGAGCTTATAGATTCTTCATGAGGCTTTGAGGTCTGGTTAGTTCAGCTCTGCTCCTTTTCTCTCCTACCAATAAGATGCACTTCAAATCAACTAATATGTAGTTTTAAAACAAGTAAAACTTGTAAATAAGAGTAGGAACCTGGCGGTTCGATCTCTCAGGGACGCCGGCTCACATCTGAGACTTTGATCCTGTCTGGCCCCCCAGTGGTGGAACCATCTCCCCACATCCATCAGAGAAACAAACTGTCTGGCCACTTTCAAGAAAAGACTAAAGACTCATTTGAATACAACAGCACTTAAATGACACATTGTTTCTATAAAGTATAGCATATTGTACGATATTATAGTAGAATTGTATTTTAGTTTGAATGTACTGTATTTGATAATGTACAAAGATAATCTGTTCTTAGATTTAATGCTCTTTTTGATTCTGCCATTGGCAGCGATGTACTTACTGATAGCACTTGTGATTCATCACCAGCCCTTACAAGTTTGATGAGACATCTTGTTGTTTTTTCAATCATGGTTCTATGCACTTGGTTCTAAGTCGCTTTGGATAAAAGCGTCTGCTAAATG
>JAVQJL010006335.1:0-34562 GCA_036024295.1 Nannoperca obscura
GTAAACAACACGTATTTAACACGTATTCAACACGTAAACAACACGTATTCAACACGTGATCAACACGTTGTCAACGCGCTAGAGGTCACGTGATTGTGAATAAGATGGCTTTCCATACATTTTTGACATGCCACGCGCCGGGAGGTTTTAAGCAAGGCAAGCGAAGTGAGCACAGGGGCCACCGCAGCTGCCAGATGTGCAAAGCTGCTCACAACCGTCGGGATATTTCTGTTTAATCTACGGGGGATTATGCTCACAACACGTCTGTAGATTAAAACTGAAAGTAAAGATGCTTCTCAGTGTTTACTGTCAAAATAAAAAAAAAGAGTGCAAGTTCCCCGTAGGCCATGATCCCCAGTCTCAGCTGGCTTCACGGGCCCACAACTGCAACGCTCTCTGACCAAGCCCAACATGCTTCATCTGAAAACTTTAGCACAAAATCACACAGAAAGTGACTTTAATCCACAGATAGCTGGGGGTGCACACTGACAGATATTTGTAACAGTTTGTATAGATTAAAATAGCTGTTACTACCATAGTACTTCCTGCAGCAGGAATCCAGGACACTAAGATCAAGAAACGGGTTAATTGAATTTACTCTAATAAAGAAGGTCCATAAATAAGTCTAGAGATGAAACAAGTCTGTCAATCTCCAGAAATGTAATCAGCAACTATTTTGATAATAGATTTATTCTTTAAGTCATTTCTTGAATTAAAAATACCAAACCTTCCCTTGTTCCTGCCTCTGTGTGAGAGGGTTTTGGACTTTTGATCGGACAAATCAAGTTATTTGAAGACCTCAATTTACGCTTTAGGAAACTGCATTTGTCTGTATTTTGTGACATTTTACAGGTAAAGTTATTCATTAGGAAAATAATCATCGGATTAATCATTAATGAAAATAATCTTCAGTTGAAGCATATCAGCTCTGCCAGATGTGATCAGTGGAGGATGTGGTGTGTGGCTTGGTTTAGTAGAGCACTGGATATCTTGAAAGAAGGACGAGGCCCCACTTGATTATATGACATCAGCAATCGGTGTTAATCTATTTATAGACAGTGGCTAATCAAAGACACGTGAAGTAATCAGTTTGACATATTAGACAGATTCCGCTGACGGACAACAAAAACTTCTTCTCATGTTGTTTGTTTTCCTGCAGGGGATGGCAGTGAACGTGTACGCCACATCTGTGTCTATTGACAACCTCAGCCGACATGACATGCTGGCCTGGGTCAACGATTCTTTGCATCTCACCTACACTAAGATTGAACAGCTGTGTTCAGGTAAGTCTGTTCAATGCTGTTCGGCTAACCAATCGGAACAAGATGACAAAAGCTAATGATTGTTGATGCCTTTGTGTTCCAGGAGCGGCGTATTGCCAGTTCATGGACATGTTGTTTCCGGGTTGTATCCTCCTGAAGAAGGTCAAATTTCAAGCGAAGCTGGAGCACGAATCAATACATAACTTCAAAGTTCTTCAGGCAGCTTTTAAAAGGATGAGTGTTGACAAAGTCAGAACCTTTTTATCATATTATCATGTAGATTTCAGATGATTTCTGTTTTATTTTTCCTACTTTTGTACCTCACATAACAGCAGCATGAGATGCATGTTAGATCACACGGAGAGATTTAAACATTTCCTGCTTCCATCCTCCAGATTATTCCTGTGGAAAAGCTTGTAAAAGGGAAGTTCCAGGACAACTTTGAGTTTGTGCAGTGGTTCAAGAAGTTCTTCGACGCCAACTACGACGGGAAGGAGTACGACCCTTTACTAGCCAGACAGGGGCAGGACGTGGCCCCTGCCCCCAACCCAGGTGATCACTTTATCCACAGACCAAAGAGAAACCCAGGTAAACCAAACAGTTTTGCCTTTGCTGCACGGCCTTCCTGAGCTTTGGATGGCTCAAAAGCGCTCCCTTGCAAGCAAGTGGTGTGAGCAGCACGATTCACAGAATGACCGCTGTCCTCTTAGATCCATCTCACTGTCCAGCATTCACACGCACCATGACACTGTGTAGGTATGACTGGGTCACTGGTGGAATTGTAGTGGTCACCGCGGCACCACAGTGCAGCCTTAATGGGGTCGAAAAGCCCAACGTGCAACTCCAATTGCAATTTGTTTTCCAAATTCTAATTGATCGCGATCAAGAAGGTGCAAGAAGACCTACAGAAATATCAAATGCAACCATTTTCTCCAGTGTCCTGCATCGAGCAGCTGATGCCACACTGTCGCAGCTCCACCTCTCTCTCTGAAAGCTGGACTGACGAAGGAGAACGTTTGTCTCGTTGTACTAACTCAGAGTAACATCAGCCTGAGCAGCCTTGCTATGTCTCTGTGGAAGCTTTTTGCTTAGAAATCAGGGCGAACAATCTACTTTGACCTGACATATGCCTGCTTTGTGACTTTGTCACTGGGAAGCAGCGTGGTTGTAATGGGCAGAATGACTGTGTTTATTTTCACAACTGTAATACGCATGCATGTTTTTCACTTTGAGTGAAACACCCCTGCTGAAGCACTTATAGAGGTTTGGCAGGACACAGAGTTTCTGGACATACAGTCATTTTAACATTTTTATTTATAATTTGGCATTGTAAAAATCTGGCAATCCAAATTTCTGTCTTTTATATCAGTTGTGTTGTAAAACAATTTGAAACATTATGCTATAAGCTGATAATATCAGCTCTCTATAATGTGCTATATCCATCGCCAACAGTTGCTTTAAAGCTAATATACATGCAGTAAATCCATTTGAATTCAAATGACAAACATCTCTGACCATCTCTGGCCACTCCAGGACCACAGAGGACATCGCCAACGGTTCCCAAAAACATGCCCACACCGCAGCGGGTCCAGCACAACACTCCGGCTTTGAGGAAGAATCCATCTTTGTCTAGAAATGGGGGCAGTGATGCGGAGATCATGGAGCTAAATCAACAGGTAGAGTCGCGTGGAGATGTTGGGATCCACACCTGCTGAAAGCGACTGGTTTTTATCGCATTAATAAAAGACATTTTGACGTGTCACAGTCGGAAAAGCAAATGGCTGATTTCCATTTAGCTTCGGTTTCAGGGTCACACTGTCGCTGCCTACTGGAAGCGACTGCTAATGATCAAACTTATTGTCCTGTGACAATTCATGTTAGAAAATATAGCCATTTCTTTTGGGGGGGAGGGGAGATTTGCTACCTTTCTGTCCACCATAATTTCCTTTTCTAGATTTCCTGTCTTCTTATATTACTACATTTAATGAGGCGAAAGCAAAAACAGTTACATGACAATCATAATCAAACTACTGCGATTAGATTAAAAGTTAAAATATGAACAACAGGTTAAAACTAGTTTTGCCCTCCATTCACTGTGAAATGTTCTCGATAGACGTATATACTACAAGTTTTTGCAGAAAATGTGTGTAAAGATATTTTTCTCTTTCCTTTCTAAGCTGATGGAGTTGAAGTTGACTGTGGACGGACTAGAGAAGGAGAGAGACTTCTACTTCAGCAAACTACGGGACATCGAGCTGATCTGCCAGGAACACGAGAGTGAAAACAACGGCGTCCTCAGCAGGATAATCAACATTCTCTACGCAACAGAGGTAACGATCAGTTGTCAGCGACAAAACATAGGCGTCCTCAGCAGTTACCATAGAGTCTGAATGGAACCTAAACTTTAAACCAGCTAATATTGTTCTTCCATGGGCGGGTCAAAGGGCCGTGGCAAGTTCAGACGTGTTTGTATTGAGGAGAACTGGATGCTGCGTTCAAAGATGGCGCTGAGCGGGACAGAGAGGTGTAGAATAGACGTTTTAAGAAAGCAGAGATAACAGTTTACAAAATCGTAGTTACAGTTATGGATGAAACCAAGTTGTGATGATGGAAGAACCCGCTTGGGTGAGCTGGTAAATGTTCATGGGTGCTTTTTTTGTGTGTGCTTACAAATTCACTGTTGTTTAACTTGTAAAGGACATTGTTTGTCTGTTTGAACAGAAAGATGTGATGGTTAACAGAAAAGAAAAGAAAGCAGGAAACCTGAATAAAACCTTTTCCCCCCCCACCTGTTTTTCAGGAAGGCTTTGCGCCTCCTGAGGACGAGGACCTCGATGAACAAGCCCACCTGGACCAGGATGAATACTGAACCCTTCATGTCCCCCCCCATCCTCCCTGTCCTTTTCTTTTCGCCCTCATTTGTTTTCTACTCTCTGCACGCTCTATAAATACTCACCATTATCCCTGCTCTCTGTCTGTCTTTTCCTTTCTTTCTCATATGTGTATCTGTTTCGTGACCTCCCCCCCCATCCACCCTCTGGCCTTCGACACACTATACACATCTGCTCTGCACCATCGTTCGCTGCTCCTCCCTGCCTCCACTTACACAGCGACAATAACAGAAATGTACGACATATCCCAGTTATTTCAGCATGAGTAACGCAGAAAATTGAGCCGCGCCTGGCATGGAGGTTGTTATGGCAAACAGTGAATTTTAAGTCTGTAAATATTACTGACATTTTGATTTCTGAGAGAACAGTGTCTTTGCTCATTATGGAGTTATTTATTTGCATTTTGTGCACTGTGGTTCAGACAACGTGCCATCAGACCACTCCCAGAGCTACTAAAACTGTAACAAAAGTGACTTTTTAATAACAATTTATTTATTTAACTTATATTTCATTTAGATTCACTTTCTGTACCAAGATTGGTGCAAAGCCTTTCTGTACATTAATTGAAAGCTGAAAGCAGTTACGATTTGTGCTCGAGTCAGCATCAAGCTTTTAGTTTCTGTTCTGGTGGGTTGATGGCATGTAGAAACGCTGAAGGAAAATATTTGGTGTAATGACTCAAGACATACGTCAGTGCTCTGCGATTATTCATAATTGATCAGCACATCTGAGCATGAGAATGTTACACAGTGACTGTGAATGACTGATATTTTGTAAATGTATTTTGTGTGGAGATTTCGTCCGATGTCGCACGATCCTGGTTAATTGCCGTCGTATCTTTTAGGCTGACATGCAGAAGCCTATGAGTTTAAAATTTAGAGTTGGACAGCCGCCTGCAGACTGACAACATGGTTGTAGATTGTAGCAGTTCTAACGTTTTATTCTAAAATATAAGGGAGCCTGACACTGAATTAATACAGACACATTTTCACATGACAGCTTTTATCATGTTTTTCCTGCTAATCATACTGTGTTTTACACTTCTCATTTGCTGTTCAGGGTCGCCCAGGGTGTATGAGTTGTAGTTTGAAAGAAAGTCAGTATAAAGAAACCTGTGATTAGTTGACTGGTAATCAATAGCATCCAATTAAACCGAGGAGCCTTCTTGTCTTTCCCCAGCTATTCTTAATTTGCAAACTGGCTGTTGTCTGCTCTGGAACTTGCATTCATTGACCATGTAAACATTTACAGAACGTTCATCTTTTGAGTTTTGAATAAATAAACAGTTGTGAAATAAATGGTTGTGGTTTATTTAGAGTGAGAGTGGATTTGTGTGTATGTGGAGATATCCCGTTTCTGTAAGAGTGAAGCTCACAGGGGCCACATCTGTTAACTCCACAGAGTAACTCTACAAAGTACAGGGTTAGTTGAACTCTATCTGACATTATATGTGGCCCACACTAAAGCCTGTATACATTTATGACTTGTATATTTGGTAATATACACAAAAAAGTAGGATGCTAATGAGCATGATACCTCGTTTGGTGTGGAGGTCAGAGTTTTAATTGACATATGAACACCGCGGAGCGAAGGATTAGCGTCCCATCTGATTCCAAAAAAGTAAAATATTTAACCTAGTACTTGGAGAATGACGTCTTCTTCCATGCGATACACTCTTCATCACAAAGTAACAAACGACTGAGCTGACAAAAAACCTACATTTGTTGCCCTTGTCATGTACAAAGTTTAACGGGGGATTAGCTCAAATGGTAGAGCGCTCGCTTAGCATGCGAGAGGTAGCGGGATCGATGCCCGCATCCTCCAAAAGCTTTTTTTGGTCGATAATACAAACAAATTCTTTAAAAAGAGAAAAAAACCTTTTTATTTTCAAAAGGATAACTTCGTCCGCGTCAACAGACTTTTAAATTCTGTATAATTTGAAACGTCGTTTGTCTGGCTAGCATGGCGGCTAAAATAGCATTTGTACAGTTCTTCACTGAGGTTATACAAAAAAGCAAGGGTGTCAATAGTATTTAGTATTTTTACGTGTCGCTGTGATCTGCAAGTTTCTCTGGTCTAAGGTATACAAGACAAAAACTAACTTTACCCTGAAGAGTAACCGTCCGAAGTCCGGTGTTTTTCAATGCAAAATGTATACGAAGGTAGCGTTAATTCAGCCGGCTAAATGTCATATTACCATGAGATCAGCAGGTGGCAGCACAGCATCATATGTGCTGTGAGCAGTGAGCAGCTGTGAGCAGTTATTAGAGGACAAGTTAAAGTTACACATCGAGACTGTCGATAAGTACTATTCGCAAGTGAATCAACACTAAACCTCCAGTTTTATTCAGTATTAGTTCAATAATTCGTGATGTTACATCATTAAAGACTCCAACTTATAGGGGGATTAGCTCAAATGGTAGAGCGCTCGCTTAGCATGCGAGAGGTAGCGGGATCGATGCCCGCATCCTCCAAATTTACATTTAGCTATGTATTTCAGAAATTGGCAGATTAAATTCTTACTTTGCAAAGTGTCTGTGTAGTTGGTCAAGCTGACGGTAGTTTCATTTATAGCATTCTACCATGCCAATCTTTTCCAAATCCAGAAATTAAAAGAAACTGTGAACCAGTACTAGCTCTACATCCTGTTATTAATACAGTACTATGTAGTGGGTAATATATTTGGCTTTTCAGGATAAACTGACAAGCACTTGTCAGCTTGTTTTCGCAACCAATAAGCAAGGAGACGTCCATTTTGGATATTAATCAATCTCAGTGAATTCCCACCTTCTCTAGGTACCTGACTGCACTATTTCTCCCATACTTTACCGGTCAAATATTTTTTCCCCAATCAGATCAGATCAGATCTCGCCTTCTCATCCTTTTTTACAGATATGCTTTCCCACCCTGTGCCCTAGCAGTAAAGTGCTAGCTACATAAACAGCTGTGAGTGTGAACAGATGACCAAACAGATGATGTTAAGATTAGAAACGTTTGTAGTTGTCACTTTATTCACAAATTCAAATACTGCACACTGTGTTGAGTTCACAATAAATCAGCACAAAGTTGACAGTCTTACCTTGCAACAGCAGCAACCACAACAACCACCACAACAATATTAATATTATTAATAATAATAATGAGCAACATAAACCTAACCGTGATTTTGAAACAATAACAAATTTGAACCACTATATTGCAGTAATGGAGGTTAGCGATTACATGTCAATATGAGATTAAAATTGCCTTGTTGCACAGCAGCCATATTAATGTTTACAATCTGTCTTTTGACAAATGGCAACAAACTATGTCACGAATGCAAGGGCAACTTACAAGTGAAATGATTTCTTTGTTTGTGAAATATTCAAATCCAGAAGATATCTCAAGCCCCCAACATTTTCTTCACCATGTAACCGGGCATGTTGTACAGGAAAAGACCCAAGATGGCCAGCAGCAGGAGAGCAGTGACAATCTTGATGGTCAGCCACCTGTACTGGTCACAGATCAGGTGTTTCGCAGCTTTGAAAGGGATGAGGAACCAGAGGAGGGCAATATCTGGGCGGCTGGGTGGAGCACAGAGACAAAGTGTGTTAGAAATTTAACAGCATAAATTCAAAAATCCATTGGGACCAAATATAATGCAGGTATCACAAGTGGTGCTCACAAATACATTAGTGATACAACCTGAGGTAATATTCACTTCCTCTCAACCAGGCTTGACTCAGTTCAAGGACTCTCCTGATTGCAGTCGAGTGGTTCTTCAAGAATTTGTAGTTTTTAAGAACATCTAACACAGTCATTTAGTTTTCACTAGATTTTTGATGAAAAATCAGCTACATTTGGAATGGTTAAAAGGGCCGTGATAGTTTGTTGTAATGTTGTTATGACTACATGAATCTTTTTAGAAACTTTTTAGAGTTTTACCTTAGACTTCTAAGGAACAGACGATCATCACTTCACCACAAGAATGTGATTGGTTGGGTTTATTCACATCGAAATGGTTAGAATCACTTGACTTTGGCAGCGACGTGACTACATAAGTTGAAGCTTTTTAGTACTTTTACTTGGAACGTTTTTCCAAAGAAGTGAGCATAGTTTTGACTCTATGAGCTGAAGTGCATACGATAGACCAAGCCATGCGTTTAAGCCTTGTACTTACTGATGATGAAATTCTAAGGCACACGCTGTCCCTTCAGCTTCCTAATACAAACTCACAGACATGTGTACACAGACGACAGGACTACCAGAAAAGGGGATGGTTCAGAGGTCAGTTTATGCACACATTTGAACTATTCATACATAGAAACATAAACAGGACAAAACTTTGCTCATGCAAGAAAATCTGAACTCCAGCACAAGCCAACTACAGTATGATAAAAAGCAATAAAACCTTTAATATCTCCAGCTGATGAGTGCTTGTTTTCAGTGGTGAACAATGGACAATGAATTAATTTCATGTGAATAAAGAAAAACACAATTTACGAAGCAAGACAAACCGCATCACCCCAACAGTAGCAATATGTAGATTTGTGCACATTAGACTACACTAATAACCAATGATGGTGCACTCAAGATCTACTATTAGCACTGCTATTGTAATAGTGCTCTTTTAAAAATGTTTGATTCATTTTGTAAAATGGTAAATAACAAAAACGTTCACAAGACTATTCTAATTATTGCTGAATACAAACCCTTTGGAATAAAAAGTTAGCATGCGCTGGTTTCTAACTCAGGCTCCCAACATTTTCTTCACCATGTAACCGGGCATGCTGTAGAGGAAAAGAGCCAGCAAGGCCAGCAGCAGGAGAGCAGTGACAATCTTGATGGCCAGCCACCTGTACTGGTCGCACACCAGGTGTTTTATGGCTTTGAAGGGAGTGAGGAACCACAGAAGGCTGGTGTCTGGGCGGCTGAAGGGACGAAAACAGTAATGCAGACTTTAAGCATCGTGGGAAATCCAACTGTCGCACTCTTTCTAAGCTACATTTAAATGTAAATACGGCTGACATTACTGGAACAAAGTAAAAAAGCAAGACAGAGAGACAATTTAAAGTATTTTAAGATCTTAAAAGATGATTCTAAATAGAAATACACAAAAGATATGAAGAAACAGCAACTTACCACATAAAGAAAGAAGATCCTAGGTACAAGTCCAGAACTTGATGGAAGTAAATAGGTACGAATTTCTTTCTTCATTTCAGCAAATTGTTTATTTTGGTTATTATTTTATTATTTTATTTATGTTTATGGTTTTTTTATGTTTGCTTGAAAATTCACGTTTTTCTGTTTATGACTGATTTATCTTTTTTATTCATGCATTTATTATCATTTCATTTATCATAGTATTTTATTTGGTTATTCTGGCCTGTTTTGCATTAGACCACCAACTGTTTGGATCAAGCTGGACTTGCAGCAGCTGAACAATATGTATGCTCTGTGTGTTTACAGCGGGGGTGAAAAGGTACCCAAGCCATAGAGTAATCTGAGCAATGTAACTGAGAAAAACAGGTCAAAAGACTGGTCAGTAATAAAAGCTTGGACAGTGGGGGTGATAACACAACATCCTTCATACTTGGGTTTCTCCAGTGGCTCTGGTTCGTTGCGTCCTTCACCAGCTGGGCTTTTCTCTGCTTCCTCTCCTGTCAGAAGGTGCAGCTCTGCTTCCACTTTTCCCTAAAACGGACAACAAAAACACTCCCAATCACAAGGAGGTTTTAAGCGAATGTCCAACTCCGATACGTTAAACCATCTTTTTAGTTTTTGTTCTTGCAGTCATGACCAACATTTCGGGTAACTTTTTACTTCGACCTACCGTGAGTTCAAACTCGTCCTCTTCATTTCTGGCCACGAATGGCCACCAGCCTTTGATCCTCTTCTGTTTGAAGATGGAGACCATGGGCATCTCTGTCTCATTTGTCACCATCTCAATGGTGCACTGCTTGGCAGTCTTCGCACCACGTGGGAAACGGTTGAGGTCCAGCTCAATTGCACCTGTGAAGAGATGTTATTTGACTCATCTAAATGCAAGAAAGGTTCATTTGCAGGGTGGAATAAACAAAAGGTAAACTGACAGATCTATGTCTTCACAAAAAAGCTCCATTAAAGAACATTTTTTAAAAAGTGGTCAAAAAAGCTCTCAAGTTACCCCATAAGCATCGTCTGTTTTAATTCTGTGGCATCAACAGATATTCATGAAGCCAAAATGATATTATAAATGACTGTCCACTGCACCTAAGAAGTCATCTGCGGAGAAATGGTCAGCGTCCCACACTTGCAGGTTAAGACGAGCGGGGATCTTGTATTCAGTCTCATCCCAGGCAAACATGGACTCCTTTTTCGAGATGACGATCTTCTCCTCGGCCATGAGGTAGTCGAAGGGGTAGACAAAGCGCCAGTTGAAGTTGCCCTCCCCAGTGATGGAGTGGTAATGGACATCTGTGTCCTGCTTGTCCTCCTGCTGCCCTTTCAACCAGCTGATACAACATACACAATTTCTTATTCAATTTGTTGTTGTGTTTCCATGTATTATTATTATTATTGTGCCCAAAATGTAAAGACAGAGATACATTTGCAAAAGAAACCCCGGACAATTAGAAAAACATATAGAGCTTGTAATTACCCTCGCACAAATATGTCGCTCGATTTCTCGCCAGTGAAGATATCATCATCCTCCAGAACGACCTCATCTGTGTTCCAGACGATCACCCTCAGTTCAAACCTGGACACAAGCGAGATGACAAGATGATATGATGAAATTACGTCCCAGTAATGATAATAAGCAACATTTCTTGATAAAACTTTAAACTTTATTTAGATGAAAGCTCCAGAAGCACTCCTCTGTTTGTTGGATTTTGTCAGCACCGTTTGAATAAACATGTACATATATAATGTATGAAAGCTGTAAACTGACTGTTTGGCTAGACAACATACTTCTTTGGTTTCCTTGGTGAAATGTCGAGGGCAGGGCCAGGCGCAGTCATATCCTTGGGGTACATATCCACCCACATCTCAATTCTCCCCTAAAAGACAGTGAACACAAGGACATACTTATTAAGTATGCATACGAAACTTTATAGAATAAAGAGGCTTGATTAACAGATGTAGCTGGCTGGAGCAGAGCCAGCATGAGTGCGCTGAATCACATACTTGTTCAATTCCAGGTTTGTCAGGGTGGAGCAGTGGTCTGGTTTCCACGTGTTCCGGGACAAGTTTGCAGCCGCCCCGTGGGATATTCTCCCAGTGCTTCAGCACAGTCAGAGCCAGGTGTTCATCTGTCTGCTTCTTTAAACCTGACAAACATCATGATGAAAAAATTTAAATTTACTTGCAGTTAGCTGCTGCTCCAGAGCATTTTAGAACAAGTACAGATGTAAAATCGCACAAAAATGCAACTTGTTTCATCGTAGGTGATTAGTTTTATTCAGTGGGAGAAACCAAAGGGTATGAGCGAAATGAACATGTACCATTTTCATCCTCTATCTCGGTCTGTGCCATGAAGACACGGTTCTCCACCTTCACTCTCCCTCCAGGGCCGTAGTGAGGCCCATCCAGTTTGCCATCCTTGCACAGCTTAGCCAGAATTTGTGTGGGTTTCATTGGGTCCCGCCACACATTGTAACCATGGCTACAGAAAAGAGAAAAGGCAGTTACATTTACACAAAAAAAACAATGCATTATTTATATCTATCATGACCCTACAATGCATAATAAAAACACATTTTCTTTATAGAACAGGTTAGGGTACTACATTCACGTAAAACTACACACATGTAGAACACACACACACACAACTAAGAGTATTTAAAAGTCAATTTCATGTAGTATTCTTTGACTAATGCTACCCGAGTCACCATGATGCTTCACCTATGATGCATTAAATCTTCTGTATTTTCCCACAATCTACAGGGACTTTGGTGTTTGATCCTTACATGGCGTAGTTACACGAGATACCACACGTGGCTCTGTGTTTGCTGTAGAAACGGTTCTCAAGGTCAAGTTTGGTTTCTCCGATCAGATCATCGGTTCCCACCAGGTCCCAGTCGTAAATTGACACGGAGAGCGTGGAATCCATTGGAAATGTGGCCTCTATGTCAAATGACCTGATAAGATGAGAAATACAGCTTTTGTCAGGTTTTCATACATATTTCAAACAAAGCGGATCCAGTCATAACGTTGTTAGATCATGGTACTTTAATCAGAAATAAAGCATTTCTACTTACTTGCCAAACAACGGGTTCAGCTGTTTTGAGATGTAGTTCTCTTTGTCTTTGATCTCAGTCCTTCCCAGTTTGATTGCAATGTATGGATCAGCTTTCCCATTAATGTCAGCTGGATGCAGATCAGTTGCCTACCCCAAAAAAAGGATAATTTAAGAATAATATGGATAATCTGAGCATCAGTATTCTCATTAAAATGCAGTAAAGTGAATGCAGTTAAAGAGCCTACCCTGATAACATAGATGCGGACGAGGACATTGATGGGATCATTGTGAGGAATGTTCTGAAACATTCCCATGTTGGAGTCGAAGTTTGTGTCTCTGGGCATGTCGTCCGACACTTTGTACATGCACAGTGAGCCCTAAAGGGACACAGCTAAACAAATGAATGCTTATACTGCAAAAAATATTGGGAAAAACAAGATCCCTAAAAATGGTTACATAACATTCAATTCAGTTCAGTTCTGTAAAGCATCCTGTGCTGTTACATGGTAACATTAGCTAAACAAAAAGAGTATTCAACTGATGTAACACAACTTAATCCTGTTCTATGTATTGTTCTCTAAACATTCGGTTCTTACTTTGAATTTTCCGACAATTCTGTCCTCGTCTGTCACGTTTTGGTCGTCATCATCGCCGCCTTTTCCCCTGAACAGGTTAAAACTGTGGAGCCAGTCCTCAAAGTTATCAAAGTCACTCTCCAGTTCCTTGGGGTACACCTTGTTTGAGAACACCAAAAAGGATCGAAACATAAATACAGTTCAACCTGTACCATCTTGTCCTGTACAACCAACAAGTACGCAGAATTGCTTGCAGCTGAGGCGTCGGTGGCCGAGTCCAGTACCTTCAGCTCATCCAGCTTTGGCTTTTTCTTCTCGAACGGGTCGAATGCCGGCTTCTTCTTTTCCTTCTTTCCTTTTCCTCTCTTTGTGCCTTTCACAGGAGATTCATCAGGTTTGATATCTGAGAACAGGTTAGCGGTGAGGGCGGAGTGAAGAGGGGGAGCAGAGCACTCGAGACATGAATTCCACATGAAAGTTGCCAAAACCAGCTGTCTAATAGCGTACACTATTGTAGTACACAGTGCAGTAGGGATGCTTGGTGGTGTGACATGTCAAAGTACATGTGCAGTAATGTGCACCATATAATACAGTGTATACTACATGTAAATAGATTCCGTGCACTGACAACTTTCATGGCAAGCATACGACTAATATGCATATATGGGAGAGGAAAAGGTGGTTGTCCCACGCATTGAAATTTGGATTCATGTCAGCATCTACATAGAGGCATCCTCACTAAGAGGATCACTACTGCACTGTAGAAGACAACAGCCGGGGTTAGTGAGCTCGTAAAAGATGAACATGCACGAACAACAACCTCTGTGTTATATGACCTAACATGACATTTCAAACGTCACAGATTTTCGACTCAATCACATTAAGACAAGGAGAACTTCTTGCTGCTACTTGGTTTAGAGCTCTCACAGAGGAAATTGATATTGACATAAACAAGACTGGTGTTCGTCTTGTTTGCCGTCTCCTCTGGTTTTACCTCCATCTGCAATGTCCATGTCATCTTTGTCCTCGGAATCTGAAAGGGCAGCTTCTTGAGCCTTGAGAGCCTGTGGGAGCAGGAGGTCATTTCTCAAGTGGATTCATCAAGAAAACAAGATCCCGTTTACCCAAGATACTTAGGTGAAGATCCGAGTTCATTTCGTAGTACGTAGCTGAACTTTTATATAACTACTGTAGTCAGCAAATCAAAAGAAGACGAAAAATGTGCTGTTTTCCTGTGACTCACCTCTGTCAAAGTGTCAATGGAGGCAAAGTATTTGGACCACCAGTCCAACATGCTTTCGTCAAGTTCCTCCTCTTCAATCTCCTCGCCCTTCTTCCTCTTCCTCTTCTTCCCCTTCCCATCCTTATCATCATCCTTTTTATAAGAGACGCATTAAAACACATGATCAGTAAAGCTTCGGAGTTTCTCGCAACGAGCAAACACCTTTCAGTGTTGATTAATTAAGTGCTCACCTCAACTTTGACCACAGCATCGGAGCACTAGGTAGAAAACCAGATTGCATAATGTCAAATAAAGTGACAATATTTTTTTGTACAATTTCAAAAAATAGTTTATTAGATCATTGTATGATTTGTTGTTTACTCTGTTTGTTAGCCTGCTTATCTGCAAATGCTGCTTGTCAAGAGCTGTCTGTTTTAACAATGTCTTTTATGTAGAAGTATGATTCAAACTGGGTCTAATTCTTTGAATAAAGGCTGCATAAAATGTAAGAAAAGAAACCTACAGAGTCTAGTTTGACCACAGTGTCCATCTTCTTGTAACCAGGCTCAGATTCCATGTTGACCACAATAATTTCCTCTGCAAGAAAAAACGGATAACATGAGTGTTTATCTTTACAATTTAGATTATTGCATGTTGTTGCTAAGTAACAATAATGTCTCCAGGTTTGAGTTCACACCTGTAGTGGACCAGTTGTTGGCCTGCTTGTCTGTTGCCCTGTAGATGAACTTCCGCAGGCTGCTGACGGCATTGGAGCCAACCAGAGTGTAGCGGCCAAAAGCCCTGCAGTCCACCACTCGGATGTTCAGCGGCGGGTGAAGCAACTCATTCTCGGGCAAATCCTGACACACAAAATCCAGAATTGATTTGATTGACGAGGTGAGAACACACTCAGTGCTTCTTCTCTAACGTGCGTGGGATGTAAATATGACTTCAGGATAGTAAAAGGTGAGAATATATTAATGAAACAATTGAAATGATAAAATACCACTTCAAACCACTTGACAAGGGTGCTGAAGTTGGGGTTTATCTTGTAGTTGGAGATGAGGGCGGACTGTACTCCCTTTCCGGCACATTCAATGTCCACACGAGGCCGATCCACCTGAGCCAGATTCACCCTCTTCAAGTCCCTCAAGCCCCAGAACAAAACCTGGGGGGTAAGGAGGTTCAGTCATTTTTATGTTTAATATTTGTATTAAACTGGTCAAGTTAAAGCAAAAACAATGTGTTCACCTCAATCCTGTACTTGCTGAGCACTGGTCTGATCCCCAGTGGTACAGGCAGGATTGGGCCGCGGGTCAAATCTGTGGGGCCGTCTATGGGTGGCAGGTCGGCCTTCCCATTGGGGCCAATCTAACAGACGACACAAGAAAAGCATCAGAAATCGTTCATTTTTTTATATCATCTGAAGACTTTAATCCTGTGAACGGCGACCTCTGTGTCCGACAGACCAACCTGCAGCAGCTCAAAGGCTGCCAGCATTTCTCCAGCGGTGCAGTTCCCGCGGTAGATCTGATAGTACTCCAGCTGGGGGGGGAATCGTGGGGGACCATAGTGCTCGTCCGCCATCTTGACCACAGGCTTGGCAAATGTTCTACCCATGAAGTCAGCTTTCCCCTGGAAGCACAGTGGCAAATTAAACCATAAATATCCACTAAAACATGAATTCTGGTGGGAATATTTGAAAGAACTCAAAAATCATCAAATTCATCAGTATTCATTTTAAATGGGCTTTCTTAAAATTAATTAATTAAACAAGGTGCTTTTGGCATAATCATTTTGATTTGTCCTATCAGCAGGAAGAAACATGGCGTGAGATGCGCATGTTTCTAGGCAGATTACAGAAAAAACATTAAAGATAAAAGAGCCCAAAAGACATAAATAAACAAAAGCAAGATATCTAAATTAACCAGTGAACTGCAAAACAGACATGCGTATTTATGTAATGTCAAAAGAACATTGAATGATTACATAAGGTTTCAAAAAATATATCATATTAAATCTCTCTTGCAGTTAGTGGTTATGAAGAGTCCAAGTTCTCTGCTGGACACATACAAAAAGCACAAAATGTCACTTAAAGGAATGCAACAGGTATAAGCTGATTAAAGATGGGGTCCATCTATCCTCATGGACGTGTCTTATTCCTCTTGCATGCCTTTCAATACAATCTACTCTGCACACATTACAGTGCATCTAGTATATCAAGCCATCAGAATCCACACTCTACTTATCCAAAGGGTCATCCAAAACAATGGTGTTATAGCCAGGAGCAAATATAGAGTTGTCAGTCAGCAAAAACATTCTTTCAAATAGAATTCATTTCAGGTTGTTAATGACACAAACTAAAGTGGCACATCTCAAAAACACCTTAAAATCAACTCAAACACTTCTCTAATAAAAAGTAATAGTAAAACACATCATCAAGGGCATAGACACACACACACACACTGGTTTTAGACTCATTAAGTGACATGCTGAGTATTACGTTTCAAGGGAAAGACGGGCAGACTGTTAAATTATTAGGCTGCTAAGGATGGAGGATTGCTATCTGGAAATGCAAGAAGGTGAAGGTAAACAGTTTGCTCACAATAATACAAATGGAAACAGAGAGGCATCTCCATTTCAAAACAACCCTTACCACTGTGTCTTGATCATAGATTTCGATGACGATTATGGGAGGGTCGTCTCTCAGCTCGCAAGCCTCTCCGAACAGCTCCACATTCTCAAAGACCAGCAGCTGGTCCCACGTCGGGCACAGAGTCTCAGGCAGCACCTGGGCAGAAAACAAAACATTTGACGAAGGTGCAGGATCTGCTGTACAGTAAATCATATCAGCTGACAGCTGACTTCCTGTTGACAGCTGTCTTTGAGCGTGCTCACCTCAGTGACCTGGCTTTGTGTTGAGAAGAAGACCCTTGCAAAGGGATCAGACAGACCTGAGCTATCAGCAGCAAACAGGCTGCGAGCTTGGTACATGTGGACCCTCAGCTGGAAGATCTGCTTCACTGTGGACAGATAAAGACCAATACAGATGTGTGCCACGAAGTTACATTCATAAAAAATATCTCTAAAACATGGTGAATAAAATATTCAAAATATCATAGTTTTGTCAGCTGTTGTTGTAAAAGATGGATATTTCTTTTTATTAGGAACGTCTTTATTTCACACTGTGTTTAAAGTTTACGTAGAAGAAATATTGAATTACTGGTTGGTGGTCTTACTCATATAGGTGAGGCTGATGGGAGGGGAGCACGGCAGACCAGGTCCTTTGGACAACTTGTTTTCCTCAAATCCGTTGGGCAGGCCGTTCAGGTAGTCTTTGCGTTGTTTATTCAGACCCAGCCATAGATAAATCTCTATCTTGGACTGGACTGTCCAGCCAGCAGGTCCAAACCCCTTCTTACCAGGGATCTTTAGTGTATGAGGGGGAACAACTAAATTATTTAATCACCGCAAAACAGCATGGATGTGGAAAATGAAAGAGAATTTGATGCAATAATCAAAACACTGAATATTTGATTGATTATCTTGCTATTTGTCTTGTAAACTCACCCTCAGAAAGATTGTCTTGACTTTGCCGCAGTCCTTTCCTGTCTCCTCTTCTGTACTGGAATAAAGGATGTCTTTGGAAGGCACACGTGCGTAAGCAATGCGCTTCCCATTACTTATCATCCATATGAAAACATCAGGAACGCTGTGCTGAGGCTGCAGTACGAAAGAGTGCTCACGTTAAACATGATACGACCACAATGAAAGAAGCATGTGCAACAAATATCCTTTGTGAATGGTAGACATAATGTTGTAGATCTCACTTCATCAGCCAGGAAGCGCAGCTTTGTGAGGAAGTTCTGAGTCAGCTTGACTTTATCTCTCACTGTGCTTTTCTTCACCTGGGTCCTCATGGCTTTAGCTTGCTGGCCGATGGCCTCCTAAACCCAGAAAGAGCCCAGCATTTAGCAAGACAGTACAAATATTAACAACCAACAAATAGAGGGAACAAACTAAATATATAGCTCCTTTTCAGTTGACATACCACTTCTGACATGCACAGCTTCAGTCTCTCCCTGTCGAGTTTAGTCCTGCCAGACTGGTTCTGGTCCTTGTTTGCCAGCGCAAGAAACTGACTGAAAGAAGTGGAACTCGGTCAGCATCAAATACTACAGTAATCTATTAGACTCAACATTCAGAACAGCTAGTTTTTACAATGTGTAGTTTGTGACCCCAGACCTGCAGCCCTGGCTGAGTTCCTCGAGGACGCCTCTCAGCCTGCGCTCGGGATAGGTCTTCTCTGTCTTGATGATCTCTTGCACGTCGTTCAGTCCATCCTCCTGCAGAAGCAATAGAAGAAGTTAAGACTTACTCAGAAAACTCAGAAACTGAATTCAACTGCCACTAGCTAAACTTTTTCAATACTATGCTCATTGTGTATGACTTGCCAGTTTATCTGCAATGTTGTCTATAATGTTGGCATTGTAAAGTCTCCGCCTCTGGTCCTGCCACCAACTCTTGATGTAGATACACGGCTTCCTCTCAAAATACGGCAGGTGGAAGTAGTTTCTGAGGATACAAATAAGGAATACATATCATCAAAATGGAATAAAGGTTATCACCTGATTAGTTAAGAGGTGCTTTGATCTTACGAAAAGTAAAGTAAAGAGACTCAAATAGGCAATGGCTTACATTTCTTTGAAAAAAGGTCATCTAAAATTCAAAAGACATCTGGTAAGATTCTGTAAAATCAGTACTATTTAGGACACATTTTATAACTTTAAACTTAAAATCACAATACAAGAAACAGCTTAGGCATCTGTTTTCCTTTTGTAACAGTAGGATGTGTTCATGAAACGCTTTCTCAACCACAGTGGTTTGATGTTATTTGTCACTCTGTGATAATGATGTTTTTGCTCTGACCGGTCAGTGATGACAGGTTTCATGGGAGGCGTAGTCGCCACTGAAGTCAGGTCCCCTTCATCGTCCATCTCCTCCTCACTGGAGTTGTGGATCAGTTCAGTTTCCTCTTCGTCGCCATCTCCTCCCCCCTTCTTTCCCTTCGTTTTTGGCCTGGCAACCCCATCGATCTCGTTCCCATAGTAACCTGGCACACAGGAACTATGTTACTAGTCACACCCTTAAATGTGCAGCACCTTCGTCTCATGATGATAAGCACACCTGGTTTCCAAATTACTGCAACAACACTATAATGTTGACAACTTTTGGCTCTTCCTCTAGCATAATGCTAGGTTAGCACCAGGAATTTTTACAGTTTTTACAGTGAGAGATATTTTAGAAAATTACATAATGAGTATGTAATGGAAAATACCTATGGTGACCTCAAAGTTGATGGGCTTGTCACCAATCTTTCTGTCAATCATTGTAGCCTCCAGGAACGACCCGAAGAGGAAAAATTCCTCAACCTTCCCAGTAGCGGTCTGTGAAATAGACAAATGTGAGTATCTGAATTTGGGTAAAAACCTGTTTCACTTTCTCCACTTTTTCTTAATTAAGAAAGTTTAAACTAAACAAGTCACTTGAATTCATCAAATTCTGTCAGCTGTCTCGTATTGACATATTTAGTAATGTAGTGGTCGTGATAACCCTGTAATACAAGCTGCCGGACAGTGAGAACTGAATCCCTGAGGACTTGAAGTTACGGTCCCTCTGTGCTCAATTGAATTTGCTGTGTGACTTACATTGTCCACCGACAAAAGGAAGCCACATTAATGAAAACGGCCTGTTAATAATGTACCAGGTGGGCTAAATAAAGATAATAAATAATTCACAATACCCGCAGCACAAAGACCTGTCGGAAGGAGTAACAATGGGCATCCTCTGCATGGCTGCCCATCCAAGCAGGGACCCACCTCTGAAATGTTGGGTACTCCCTCCAGCTGCACGTCTGTGGAGCTGGGACACTCAGGCGAGGAGGGGTCCAGGATCTCCACGCCAAGGCTGATGAGCAGACGGGCCCTGAAGGACACTCCTTCTCCGAGCCCTTCGTTTAACTCCTGGTACTCGTCCATCAGGGTGTAGGTACGAGTGGAGCCGTACATGTTAACCCACGCAGGGCCCAGCGTTGGAAGGAAACCTGAGGGATAAAGAATACATATAGTTTGCTAATTATGGATGGAACGGTACTACCAGACAAAAAACCTGCATGATATTTTAGGGGAAAATGTTTAAAAGAGCAAACGATGCGTGACCTTTGTCCCCATCATTGGAAATCGTCCGCAGGTCCAGGAAGTGAGTTCCCATAGCAACATCATTCACTTTATCTGAGTCGCGGATCTGGATCTTCATCCGCTTGCACAGTGGTGGAAACATCTCAGTGAAAATGATTTGCTCGTTCCAGATAGGCTCGTAGCAGCTCTTTTGAACTGATGTTTTCCCCTGTAATCACACATTTCTGTCATGTGTGTGTTTGAATCAGCACTTACAATTTTAATTGTAATGTATTGACCTGTCTCAGACGAGACAGACACAAAAACAGAGGGCAATAGATGTCTGGAATCCTTATTATTATTATTATTTACCTTCTGCCCAGCAAACTGTACTTGGACATACGGATCAACCAGGTCCTTATTTTCTCCTATGAAGGCCTTTTTGACATTGGCCATGATGCTGGTGTTCATTCTGGGGAGACCCTCGGCTCTGTAGATCTTCAGGTAATAACGAGCCCACTGTCGCTCTGCAGGCACGCCCTCTGGTATTAAGAGATTGCTGAAACAGAAATGGGATTAAATAAGATGACAAACAAGACCCTAACATCTTTTGATTGATAAAGCAGTCATTAATGGTGCAAATGTAATGTTAATAAATTCATCCAGGCTCAGTGATCATTATCTGAAGTCTACCCAGAGTCCCTCTTGGCAATTTATATTTTTGGAAGAATAAATCAAATGTTGTTACCCCTCAATGTCATCTTCATCTGATTCATTGGCCTTGTGTGGAGTCTTTATAGTGTCTCCTTTGGCCACAACTGCAATATCACACTTAATGTAGCCTTTACAGCCCGCTGAGATGTCATCGGGGTCAGACAACAAAGCCCACTTGTGGTAAAACTGATGCTCTGCAAGACAAAAGAGAAGACAAATGAAATGAAATATCAACTCGTTAATAACAAAGCAGATTTTCACTGATTCTTTACCGGGCTGGGAGTAGATTGTGCCAACGTCCAGTTTAAAAGATCCAACCAATGTTCCACTTCGCAGCAGGTTTTTGGAGTGAATTACCTGAGGGTTGGTTCAGGGAAATAAACATTGCACAACATTAAAGACACATGTTTTGAGGCAAAGAAGGAATTATAAGAAGTAGGTTTTATGTTACACTGTAATGAATTTACAGACAACTTACAGACAACTTCAGGATTTTGTCAAACATAACATCTGGAGGGACGTGGAAGTCGAACACAAAATACTGGACAGAGAAAAGAATTAGTGACCATATTGTTAGCATTAACCCTGTTTTACATACATATTAAGCCTTTTCCCCCCAAGAGAAATGAATATAGATACAGTGTGTTGTAATGTCTAACTCACTTCATTGTAGTATGGGCAGTTGGTGGATTCCTTCTGTGAGGTGTACTTTTTATCTTCTCCAATCTCCACAGAGACCATTGGATCCATGTTCAGTCCCACCAGCTGTCTGGCTTCAATCACTGTCACACTGACCTGAAATGAAATGATCAAGTCATTGACAGTGACTGACTCAATATATACCAGACCACATAAACCAGGCATGTGCAAGTACAACAACTTAAATATGTTCTACAACGACTGGTTAGTAATTCATCAGCACACACAAGAAAAATGTAAGAACTGGGCCAATAAAACGATGGGTAAGATTTCTCTTACTTGGTAATCAACTGGTCTTCCAGAACTCGGCTCCATCTTTATGTCTGGCTTTGATCTGTAAGACAATGAGATGTCACGCATCAGTGGGAAGCTGCAGACAGATTCCCACCAACACAAACAGTAATAAAAACGTTCAAAACGCAGTCATATGCACAACAGAGCAACGCTTGCCTCTTATTTGATACATTGGTGGTGACGGCGGTGACCGAGGCCAACGAGATGGTGTCGGGATCTGGGCCTCCTCCCATGAACATGCCCTGACGATCCAGGTTCTCTGTCTCCAGAATAGCTGGCTCATCTGAAGAGCGTACAAAAGACACACAATAAGGACAACTTGTACTAAAATTGTAATACTTTAAAATGGTGACAGTAAAAGCTGAGTACATTCTTGTACCATGGGACGTCCTCCTCAAACATTATACATTATTGTGTGTTTTATTCTGAAATTCATACTGGGATATTTTCATTAAAGTCCGTGACACGAAAATGCCCAGTGAAAATACGTTACATTTAAAAGCAGAAAAAAGATGTAATACTTTGAATGTATGAATGCATTTGAGTCTACTGCAGGATAGGGATTGGGCTAGTGTTAGGGTTAGGTCCTCTAGTGGGCTGAAGTGGGATTAAAGGGGCCCTAAGCCAACAGGAGTTTGTAATATCAGCCAGGATTTCCTAGCTTAATTGACCTAATCCTCTGTCATCCATTTTAGCTACTGATACCTCCGTTTCTGTCCTCCTTGTGTCCACGGTGCTTACTGCGCTTCATGGTTCAAAACACTTCTCTGTGTGCTCTGTAAAAGACATTTAAAGAGAGTCACTATTTCGTAGACAACTGGGTTGCACCTTTATTAAGAAAACATTGGTATAGGTGCCAGTACTTTCAATGAATTCAAAACAAAGAAGTGAACTATTTTTTATGCATGTTAATCTCATTTTCTATGCATGCAGTCAGAACCCCTCAACAGCCACCAACCAGGAGTGTAAAGCCACAAACATGTCAAACATGGTGCTTTACTCCAATGTCTCGGAGAAAGAAGGAGGCCAACAGCTAACTACTATCAAAAAAAGTCCAAGAGCAATTGGAAAATGAATTATTGAGAGCATTTAAAACATTTAATCCATATTTTTTCAAAAACTAACACTAATGTCTAACTAACTAACTAACTAACTAATGTCTTCGTGCACACCAGGGCTTATCCTTCAAGAGGGCTTTCAATTATTCAAATCAGCTGACCTTGATACATCAATTAAAGCAGATACATTTCACATGCATTGTGAAAAATAATACACTTAAAATAATTAGAAAAGTGTCCTCTCCACGGGTGTATGTTTTAATCCTAAAAAGTTTATAATTTTTTTTACATGATCAAGTGTGCGAATTATTTCCAGGACTGGCATTTTGTAAAAGTATAAACAACCTGCAACTCTTCGTGACACCTGCTGACACCTTTTTCCTAAATGTTTTGTTGACTTTTTTGAAATATTTCTTTTTCTCTTTACGTTTCTTAAGAGTTGTGTGCAATCATCAAAAACAGAAAACAAAATGGAACACATCAAAACTATGCACCATATATTTTTTACACGTATCACAATGCTAGAAACTTCAAAAGCAAGAGCTCAGCAAAATAATGACACTCCCTTAGCTGCATGTTGCACAGACGAAGACTCATGACATTTAGAATAATTGCAAAGCATGCAATTAAAAACAAATGCAAGAGAAATGCAAAGATCTAAATATTTCTGCAGTATCCAAATGGAAAAAATGAAGATTTGCTTGTCACATCTGATCTTTGCTTAGCATGATGTTGCAGATAAAATAAGGTAATGTTAGAATACATGCCATACAAGAAGGTGATGCTCGTGTCTCCCTCCTCTGAGTAGCTCCAATAGGTTTCCTGCAAGAGAAACAGCAAACTTTCTTTCTCTGAGATGGAAGCAACACTACATAAACATTTTAGACATTTACACAGCAGTGGGAATAAGGCAACAAAGTAAAGTTGCACAGAAAAGAATTGGGTTTGTCCGAGTCTGAAGTTGGGCAGGAGTGATGTGATACACCAATGAATAGTGCATGAGTGTTGAACCCGAGACTGGTAACTATAACTAGGGACTGCTGAGGGACGTCACTGTCAGCGCGGTCTGACAATCCACATAGGCTGTGCACAAAACAAAAGAAAATATTTAACATATGTATTTTCTTAAATCCTAAATCATCCGTTAAGATGATTGCTGAAAAGCCAACCAGAAACTTTTACATACAAGCCAAGAGGCCATCAAATGAATCCAACTGATAGATTGTAAGTGTAGAGTGCTCCTGCATAGAGTTCACAAAGCCTCATCCTAACTAAAGTAATGAATAGCCACACGGTAAAACATGTTGCCTTTTTTGCCTTTCAGAAATATGAATTATTAT
The DNA here is from genome assembly GCA_036024295.1 of Nannoperca obscura. Classification (NCBI taxonomy): domain Eukaryota; kingdom Metazoa; phylum Chordata; class Actinopteri; order Centrarchiformes; family Percichthyidae; genus Nannoperca; species Nannoperca obscura. The sequence continues at coordinate 24,432 of JAVQJL010006335.1, forward strand.
TAAGCATCTGACATGTTCTAAGATGAAGAGAAGCACACAAATTGAAGTCCTTGTTATATTCAAAAAGAGTTTGGCAATGTGCATCCATTTGTAATCGTAATATCAAAACACTACTTCACTGGAAAAGCTGGAAAATGCGTGAGCAGGAGGTAATCAATATATTGCCGTGTCACTAATGATAGGATTTAATGGAAGTAAACAAAATGTCAGCACAGCTTGGCTGGAAGAATGCTCCCTTTTAATCTTTAATAGGGTGCTGGTCCAAATTGGGTCTCGGTGCAGACGCACACGTCTTTTCTCATGGAATCACCACCAAACGATGTCAAGTCCTATTTGTAGCACCTTGTGTTTTAAATTCATTCAGGTTTGAGCCTTAAGGTTTAAAAACTGACCTACATTTTGTGCTGTTCATACATTTCTGTATGAGGCTATGTACTTGAATAAATAAGGAAAACATTGTATGTTGCATGGTAACTGCAATAAAGCATTATTTTTCTGAGTAGAGGCATGCTTTAGCAACTTCTATTCAATGCAACTTCTATTGAATGCCAAAGTAAAACTCATCATCTCATCAATTACACATACAGCCACGTCTGTAAGCCATACGCCAATAAGTCTAAAGTTCCTGGTATCCGATGAAACAAGGCTTTAAATAATTTAAGCGCTCCAGTCAGTGTGGCATGTGGCATCCTCATTATGTGAAGGTATCACTGTTCACAACAAAAGAAATAGAATTAGCTTGGAGGCAATAAGAGGTTCAAAACATGGTATCATTATTATTAAACTGGGAAAATATCTTTATGTTTTGCCCACTTAAGAACATACTGAAACCGATATTTAGAAGATCCTCCTTGCTCAACTGGAAGTGTGTGATACTCTCGGTGACACCAACCTGACCACATTCTCTGTTGAAGGATTCTGTACTTAATTACATGATTCAATACCGGCTACAAGGGGTTGAGGAGATGTCCTAGTTCCTCCAGGATGGTCGGTAATCATGTCACCAATCGTGCAAAGTTACCGGTTGCTCCTGTAGTCTAATATAGTAACCTCCTTCTCTGATGGGTATTGTCAACAAATGCAACTTTAAACACTTTGAAAGTGACATCAGCCACCAAACCAATGTGCCTCGGTTGATTCTTCTGGTGTGATAAAGAACATAAAGTATTTAACTTGTTAAAAAAAACTATTATGTGCCACCTTACTTTATCAGTAGCTGAATATCTCAGTAGAGATGAGCGGTCTCATGAGCAAGATATCAGTTATAAAACAAAAACATCTAATATCTGTGCAATTTAAAAGACAGTTATTATTTGTATTTTGGATGGATATTTAGGTAACACTAATGAATATGCATGAGCAAGAAACCAAGCCCTTAAATTGACACCTTTGACAATGTCGTCTAGGGTGAACCACACAATGACTTGATACCAACCGTGCAATATTACCCCGCGTAGGTTCAGTGTCCCAAAGCCCTCTTTTGGCTGTTGGCTGTAGGCGGGTTATCACCATCTTGTTTGTGCACCAGTGACTCTGTGGACACACCACCTGACCGTGGTGTAGTGTATCCTTATGACACATTTCAGACTCTATGGGGGAATTGGCAAGCTCCATCAGTGAAACACAGCAGGCACGGCAGCAAGCACGTACAGGGCCCAGGTGGATCTGACTTCCAGTGACCCCCCACCCCCAGGAAGTTAGTTAAAATGAATAACTGAACTTTTAAAAGGTCTACATCACCAAACCTTTGCATCCTATGTTACTTAAATGGACAAAAATGGTTTGGCTTATTTGTGGCACAATTTCATGTACATACCTGTCCTTCAGGAGCCTGCAGTCAGGGAGGGTCCCCAAGGCTTTCAATACCAGCTTTGTCTCATTCTCTCTCTCTCTCACAGGCTCCACACCTCCAGGTTTTGGTTGTACAGCCTTCAACACTTAACACACATATTCCACCCACTGCTTATGTAATTACTCTCCAAACCTCATGTTCATCTTTTTTAAATACACTCAATTGGCACTTCCCCTCCTTGTCACATTCTATTGAGCCGGATTGTGACACTTTCTCCAATGACACATCACAAGCCTCCCTAAAACAGTGTATATCCAGGAACCTAGACCTACTCTAGATAATATACTATACTTACTGCATATGGGCTGCCTGTTTCAGCCAAAGCAATGAATGGAAGCACCACCTGGTGGCAAAAGAGGTGTCAACGATGTACCTTTCAATGGTAAGTGGAAGGCAGTTTAACTGGTAATATAAATGTACTTAAACTGGACACATTTGTGCACACAGTGTAAGGGTGCAAAGCCACCTGTAGTCTCTAAACTAGGCTAGCTCTACAGCCTGCTAAACTGTTAGCTATGACTGCTGCTAATGCTAATTTAAATAATTAATTAATTAAAATAATTATAACGCTAATTTAGCGTAATGTTTCCCAGGTTAAACCGTAGCTATGTAGCATAGCAGTTAGCTAAGTTTAGCTAATATTGTTAATTCCCACACGCACACAAAAACAGATTTACGTTAAAGCTAACAGACTGCAGTGTTGTTGTGGCTAAGGTCCACATGTAATATATCTGCAGTAACAAATCAGATACTCTTTGATTCTTGTTAAAGAATAAAACCGTTTTAATGGTTGAATGGATGAATTCATTGAATATCCATGAATGTCTGTATAGATTTTCATGAAAATTCAACCAATAGTTATTGAGATATTTCTGCATCATCATCATCAACTTTATTGGCAGACTCAGGGTCCATTAAAGAAAAACAAACATACAACACAACCCATATACAATAATACATACTCAAGTAATAATTATCTTTAATTTGTGAAGAAATTGAGGTTTCTTATACATTTTACAATTTATGTTAATGACTTAACATTTAGATTTTATAATGTTAAGTGTACCATACTGATTGTTGACTGTCAGCATTGGGTACAACTAAATGTGGCTGAGTGGTCACATGAGATAAGTCAAAGAAATGAATAACTACATGCAGGAACAAAAAGAGAGCATTGCTCAATAAAAACATCAAATTTGGGTCCAAAAACGTTGACTTATGTGAATGTAGCAGAGGCTGAGGCCAGGCTTGTTCTCCAGAAAGAAAGACCTCCATCTAGTGGTCATACCATTTCATTCATCAAGAAGGAATCATGGGTAAAAAAAAAAAAAAAAAATGTTGGCCTCATCTATTGAGGACACAGCCTCCATCCAAGAGAATTAATGTCCAATGTATGTCACAGATTATTATACCACCGTTGTCATGGTAATTATTCATGTGGACAGGCTCTCAGCTTTGCTTCCGTTCTTTTTTCTGGCTCCAGCAAACGCTGCATCCCTTTGGCTTCTTCCATCTAGCGAGCAGGCAGTGTGGTGGGGGAATTAAAGTGACACAGCTATATTATGTGAAAGTAAAGCAGAGCAGCTCACAAGGGTGAGATCTTTAAAGAGGGAGTAGCCTTTTTATAGACGAGACTCACTGAGGATCCAGACTTCTGTAACCCCTTAAAAGGAGACAGGAGTACATTTCCATTGTGGATAATCTTGATTTAATTTATCTCTAACCCGCTGGACAGGGGTATAACTGGATGCTTTGTCTTCATTCTTTTCTCTCTATTGGTTTGAAAAGCACAGATGGACGAGCAGCTGATGCAGAGGGCAGTTCCTTGCACAGCAGCGCACTTGGAGGACCCGAAGGCATCTTGAAATAAAAATTCAAAAAAGGAGGAGGAGGAGGAGAGAGAGAGGAGGGGGGTTTGAGTGAGAGCATTGGTATGCCAGGCTCAAAACCTAGCATGGCTGTGAAGAAGAAACAGAGTGTCATCCCTCCATCGCAGGCACCACTTTCTACACGTACCATCGAGACCCAGAGGAAGGGAGATGGATGTGAAAGAACGGGAGGTTAGTAGCGTTTATCCATGCTCTTGTTTAAGAAGGATTTGTGTAGTATCGGATCAAAACAAGCCATTTCTTGAGGCAAAGCCAGAATCACAAATATGGGATCATCTGATCATATTGATGCATGAATAGAGTACATAGATTATACATCCCCACTGAGAAATCATTTATATTTCTTACAGCTGAGCATGGCTACCATAAACATGAGGAATTCATGGGGCATCTGTGGACTCTGATTGCATAATATATAGAGAATAAACAACATCCTGATATTATTTAAAGAATACTGTAGATCCATGTGATTTTTCCCCCTTTGCGCATTTTGTGCATTTATACCAATTACTCATTAGTTTTGTGTGGTGCCTCTGTGCCTTGACCTTTCATTAATCTTCATGAGGAACGGTCAGGTGCTAGCATGTTGTCTTCGCCTTTAATACGCAGGCAGTTTATAATGGCTCTTTTATTTGCAGCTGACCCTAAGGCCATCCCAGTCCACAATAGCCACAATTTGGGACAGATTTTTCATGCCCCTTCACGTCATCCGTTGTATGTAAAAGACGCATTTAGGGGTATGTGTGCAGATAATGGAAAATATGAATATGAAGGGGTAATATTGAGTGTCAGATAATGAAAAATTTAAGCCTGAACACGTCCGAGGTATTGCTGTATTTTTACAAAACAACATGCTGCTTTTTTCCTCACCTTTAGACAACATCAAACCAAATTCACAGGCAAAGAAAACAGCCTGTTCTGTCAACAAGTCGGCCCAAATCTGCACCGCAGCCACTCCACGGGCCAATGCAGGTCTGATACAACTCTCACATTCACTCTTTTATCAGGCAGCTGTCATATTATTAGGATGTTGATGCCTTCCTCTTACAGGCTGCCTTGATTTTGATTTTACTGTCTAATATAATTAATAGTATTACTTTATGTGATTTGTGGCACCAAACCAGTAGCTACCGATTATTTTTTGCCGTTCTAGTTGCTAACGGACTAAATGTTGATGAGAGGCTGAAAGCAGCACGGGAAAGAAGAGAAGAGCACCAAAAGTTAATTGGTATGTGAGCTCCTTCGGTGATACAATTCACACAAAACTGTAAATGCATTGTCCTCAATTTCTACTAAGATTAACATACATAAGTGATGAATCTATTTATACTGGTTCAGCCTCTCGGGAACTGAGCAGGTTGGAGCGAGAGCAGCGGGCAAGGCGATACTATGAACAACAACTGCAGCAGCGCAAGAAGAAGCTCCTGGAGCAGAGGCTCAAAGAGGAGAGGAGGCGTTCTGCTGTGGAAGAGAAGCGCAAGCAGAGACTGAAGGAGGAGAAAGTGAGTTTTCAAAACATTTTTAGTGCTTTCACAGCTCTGGAGTGAGTGCCGTCAACACTGAGGCTTGTTTTCCTGAATTAAGGAGCGATATGAATCTGCAGTGCGTAGGACGCTGGAGAAGAGCAAAAGGGCCCAACAGAACCTCAGTCAAAACTCAAGAGGAAGGAAGCCCACCAAGAACAGTAAGTAGAAGATGAAGGTGCTTTCCTTTTTCCCCCCTCTCTTTTAACACAATCTTTCTAAACCCCTAACACCACACCCAACAGTATGTAACTTATCTTAACACAACAATTCTTCGAGTTTCTTATCTTTTGTTTTTGCTGCACTAAAAACTTTGTACTGATCAATGCGCTAGTTCCACGTCGCTTACCACTGACAACATGGGAGAAGAACTTGGTCAGTCGACTCCTTACCCCCACCTGCTCTTATCTGGCCAGGAGCAAGAGTGCTGTTTGTCAGTCAGGAGAAGAAGGTACTTCCCCCCACCCGACCCCACAAAACCATAATGCACCCGTTTTCTTTAATACAGCCACCCTTTCCAGGCTCTTTGATTACTAATGCTGCTCTCTTCCCTCTCTTGTTTATGCACTGCTTCATATTTCCATCACTGTTTCCAACATTTGTCCTCATTTCCTCCAATTTCCCATAATTCCTATAAATCAATGGCTCAGTTGTCCATGTTTGTCGCCGTGCAGTTTCATTCCACTCCATGAATACCACCACCACCACCACCACTCACAAACCCCAGCACCACTCTGGTTCAGTCTACCACAGGCCATCTGCCTCCGCCAGTCCCAGCAACAGCCAGCACAGAAGCATCAATCTGGCACAGGTAATTCTAGCTGTTCCTTTGGTCTTTTATATATTCACACACACACACACACACACACACACATATATATATATATATATATACACATATATATATATATATATACATACATACATTTATATGTTGCTAATATGTGTTGCTGTATAATATAATAGTGTTTATATTAATTGTTATTCTAAGAATCACCCAGCTGTCTCTTTTTCTTTATCTTTAATTTATTTGTCTGATGGAGCAGAAATTCTCTTTCTTTTTCTTCTTTCTTCTTAGATCAGAGCAACAAGACAGAACCACGCTAATAAGAAGAACTCAAACATTGGCTCAAATACTAAATCACCTGCCGTCAGCAGCAGCGTGAAGACCGCCACGGCTGAACAAAGCAGAACAGCCTCCCCCTCACCTGAACGGTAGGTGAAATGTTTTCGACCAAAAACACCCACTGTGCATTCATGACAAAGTTAAAATGATCTGAACAAAGTGGGACATCTGCTCTGTTCTGCTTGATCGTGAAGGACGCCCCGAAGATCAATCAGCAGACATTCAACCCCGCTGCAGCTCGAGCTCCCGTCGGTACCTGAGGAAGATGTAGCCGTTTGTAGTGTAGTCTCTCCTGGTAACTCGAGGCCTGTCAGGGCGTCAGCTGAAGGTCAGCAAAAGAAAATGAGGGATGAAAATCCACCAGAGACTCCATGTTTCAACCCGCCTGAGAAAAAGACCAGAAATGCTCTAACCAGAAATGCAGGAGATGGAAGTAAGCTAGAGAAATGCTTAAAACAGAAAGTGTAGTATTGAAGGGATAGTTAATGTGTTTCATATATATATTGAAGTTGGTATTCTTTCTCTTCAGGTCCTCCCCATACGCCTCCTCATCCAGCTCCGCCGCCTCCTGAAGTCATGAGCAGGGCTTCAGCCGGGACTACAGACCCGGAGGAGGCGTCACGGCTCCTGGCCGAAAAGAGGAGAGAGGCCCGGCTACAACGGGAGAGAGAGGAGCAGGAGCGCCTGCAAAGAGAGGAGGCCGAAAGGTAAAAAGCATGTCCGCCTGCGACACAGAAGCACTGCAGTGGCAGGCCATTAAGACTGTTGTATTACAATTTATGACTCGTCCAGGTGGAGTCGTGAAGAACTGGAGCGCAGGAGATCAGAGGAGCGAGCGCGACAGCAGGCCGAGGCTCAACGGCTCATAGAGGAGAAGAGGAGAAGGGAGGAAGAGGAGCAGAGACAAGCTGAGGAAGAAAGAGCCCAGGCTATGAAGGAAGCCGCCCTTCTGCAGAAACAGGTGGGAAATGTAAACATTCCTCAGTGCAAAAGAAGTTGCAGAAGGAACCACGTCTGCACCTACAGGCGTCCACATGGATGCTTCTTGTTTTTCCACTCATTTATATTTATCACTGCTTTCCTTTTTTGTGTGTGTTTCTGTCTAATACAGAGAGAGGAGGAACAAGCCAGAGAGAGGGAAAAAGCAGAGCAGCTGAAACAAGAGCGAGAAATCCTCGCGCAGAAAGAGGAGGCAGCGCGCCAAGCACGGAAAAAGGTTTGAACCTTTGAAAATGTTTCATAAAAACATTAACTCCTATATCTGTACACAACTGTGCACTATCTGGGATCATCAAAAGTTCTGTTTTAATGAAAGCTGTTTTCTTTCCCAGCGACTTGAGGAGATCATGCGGAGAACCAGAAGGACAGATTCTCCAGATACAGTGAGATTTGCTGTTCAGTTTTTTAAAAGTACATTGCCCATGGGGCTCTTATGACGCACTTCCAGTATCCACTAATAACTAACCAGCACCACTTGAAAGCCAAACAGTTTGTCCTTTACTAAATTGTTTAATACTTTTGAAAAAACAGACGTCTGCACCAGTGAGGAACTTGCCAAATGAAGCCCAACCAAAGGAAAACACAGAGCCTTTGCACAACGGCACTATAGAAGATGTCGTCAAGCTGCCAGTGGGGGCTAAGACCTCACAGCTGGGGCTGAACAATGAGGAGGACATGGTACCCGTTGTGGCCTTCAAAGAACGCAGGTCTCTCAGGACGCTCACAGGCCTGGACGAAATCCAGACCCATCAACGAGCAGGTGAGACGCGACCAGCAGAACACTTGAGAACACCTACCACCAACGATATCTTCATCAGGCAAATCCTGGTTCATAGTAACTCAGTTAGAGCTTACAAATGTCTTTTTCTATAATACAGTATCCCATAATGAACATTTCAAAATGCATTACTAATGTTCTACTTACCTCTCAAGCTGCTCATTTTATTTGATATCTTTTTTTGTCTCCCTACTGTGCGATCTTCAGAGGTCATCTGAGCACCTGCAAAGCGGGCAGGTGTTCAAAGCTTTTGTTGGAGAGCTGGGATTTCTCTGAGAAACACAGGCGTTACTGCAGTCCAGCCATTTTGCTCCCCTTCAGCACCTTGAAAGAGCATGTACGACTACAGCCTTGCCTCTCGTCGAGGACGTCAGCATTTGGTCACTTTTCTGTGTGTAACCAGTGGCACAAATATTGGGCAAGTTATTTATTAATGTCTTGAGTACAGCAGGTTTCTGAACTAATAATGACTATCCAAAACACAGTAGATGTAGACAGTGGAAATGGTAGTTTGCTGGATAGTTGCCTCTGTGAAATACTAGGAATAGCCATTCTAACAATCCCGTGTGTTAGCCATATGCTTTTTGCTTATTCCTGATATTTCATGCTATCTAAGCACTTTCCTTCCTCAGTTTTGTCACTGAGTGGCTGCGCTAAGAACACAAAAGTCTAGGTTGTCGGTAAACCGTTCACTTCCTATATGAATTCCTGTCTTACCGTTTGATTTTGTGAAGTATAGCAATCACATATTTCAAAGCTGCTAAGGAACTTAGTTTCCAAAGACTTTGCTTCAGTTTCGTGAGTGTTGTTTTAGAGAATACGATGCACAAAGCGTTTATTGCACTGACAGTTGCTTTGATTGATATTACGCAAATCAATATACAAAGCAAAGTTTGAGGCGTAGAGGTTAAGTGAGTTTATTATAATAAAAGCATATAAAAACAAATGTATCTGATCATCAATATTTGATCTTATAGTTTAAGTATCGCTTATAACTATCACTTGTTAATCTGTTAAAAGGAAACATGCCACATTTAATTAAAGTTGATACTATGCCGCATCTCTGCCTCGTCTTTCACTTAATTTCTCAACTGTAAACATAAAAACTGATGTAAAATAAACACATTAAAAACACCAAATGCGATATTAAAATGTTGCTTGTCCAAAACAGTGCATGAATGTAAACACCTTGTGCAGTCCACACTGTGCACACCTCTCAGTAATTGTAGTGAGTAAGTCAAGGGTTAACAGAAGACGGAGAAAGGGGCTCAATCATTTGCAGCAGCCGTCTGGTTTCCTCAGTCTGCGCATGCACCTTCCAGAGCTGAAGCTCCAACTCACTGTTAGCCAACAGACAGGAAAAGTCTCCATCTGCAGAGGAAGATAGCAAAATCACAATTATTTCACATTTTTCTAGGGACATCCACTATGATCAGATCATTTAAATGGCTACAATGCCCTCGGCCCCTAAACATGTAGGTGTAAAACAAATACAAACCTTTCTTGAGGTTGAATATTGTAACTATGCCAAGCTGCTGGAACTTAACATCTTTCTTCTTGAGAAATACCAACAGGTACTCCAACATGGTAACATAGTGAGGTCTCAGTAACTGGACCATCTCCCCTAGGTGAATAGAGTAAAAACATACAGAACATAATATTTAATGTGCTTGATTATTTGAGGATTTCTGTCAGTAAGTAATACTTGCATAACATTACCAGTCATTTCTAGTTTGCCGATGATGGCCGCGCTGTTGTACGACAACTGAGAATTTTGTGTTTGTCCCGACAACTTCACTAGTCGTGAAACTTGTTCTGATGTTAATTTCACCGACAAGTTTGACGTAAGTGGATCTGAAATGGTGACAAATTGTGAAAGATTATGAAAATGATGAATATATATATATATATATATATATATATATATATATATATATATAAAATGTGTCTTATGATGTAATGGT
>JAVQJL010006336.1:0-21651 GCA_036024295.1 Nannoperca obscura
TCCCTTTATGACCAGTGTACTATCGTCTGATGGATACTTCCAGCAGGATAATGCTCCATGTCACAAAACTCAAATCATCTCAAACTGCTTTCTTGTACATGAGTAAGTGAGTAAGTTCACGAGAGATTCTCATCATGGATGTGCAGCCAACAAATGTGCAGCAACTGTGTGATGCTGTCATGGCAATATGAACCATGAATCAGCACCTTGTTGAATGTAGTCCATGAACACTGAAGGCAGTTCTGAAGGCAAAAGGGGTCCAACCCTGGACTAGCAAGGTGTACCTAATAAAGTAGCTGGTGATTGTATACTTAGGTCAGTTTCACCAACACTAATTAAATGCTAATGCAGTAAGTGTTTCCTGCAGTTTTATATAACTTGCACATTGATCTAGAACAATGTCTAAACTGTAGTCAGGAACTCTGCCTGAGGTGTCCTGATATGTCCTGGTACACCTACAGTACCAGCCAATCAGACACCAATATTTCTTTCACAAGCTGCATTATCAGAAAGAAATAGAATAAACATGTATTTATAGTACTGGTGTGCTTGCATGTTGTACATGTGTTTACCTGTTGTACAGGTTGAGCTGCATGGAGCATAAGCAGAAACCTTCCAGCGATACATGTCTGCCAGACTAATACCTGGGTCCAGACCCACGTCAAAGTCATTGCTAAAAAAGAAAGAAACAGACAGGCACATTTTTGAAAACTTATATTTTCTAGTTTATTTTCTTAAAACCCATTAATGTAACTGCTGCTATTAATGCTATTGGTCTTATTATTAGTAATAATAGTATTATATTGCTATTAGTATTATTTTTATTAATATTAACATCAATACTATTACCACAACTATTACTGTACATCTCTATGTAGAACTGTACTGTACTACTGTATGTAGTAATGTAGTAGTACTGTTCTCCCCACCCCCCTCCTAACCAGTCGAGGCAGATGAGCACCCACATAGAGCCTGGTTCTGGTTCTGTTCAAGGTTTCTACCTGTTAAAAGGGAGTTTATTCTTTCCACTGTCACCTAATGCTGCTCATGGAGTGTTGTGCCCTGAGATAACTTTGTTATGATGTGGCGCTATATGAATAAAACTGAATTCAATTGAATATCATATAACCATACATCTATCAATGTATCTATTTGGTTAGTGTAGCTATAGCAAATTCCACACCTTCCTAGTGTGCTCATTAAAAGGTTTGATGGCAAGAAAGTTTGTTCACTATGATTGGATGAACAATGTTTCACACCTATTAAATATTCATGACTTGACTTCACCATCCACGGGAAAAGAATGTATGTATGTAACTAACATTCTCGCCTATTCATTTGGAAAGAGCCACGGCCTATGGGGAAACTCCCAACACAAGGCCGACCAATGGTATAACTGTGTCTTGAGACTAACATCACTCTTTCAACGACTCAGTAAGTCACAGACAGACTAATGCAGGACAAAAACATTTGGTGATGCAGCCGTGAACATACTGATATTTTTAAGCATAACCGATCTTTTTAGTCTGGCTTTTATGTAGTGTTTCGTCATTTTTAGGATTTTATTATTTATACTCATTCTATTTTATTTTAACATTTTACTATATTCTCTTTTTTTTGTGTAGTATTTTATTCTTTATTATTATTTGCTTTTATTATGCTTCTTTGGTTGTTTTGGCCTCTAAATCCATTTTTTATCAACCTATACCAACCATTAATTGTTTGTAAAGAATTTTGAAGTGCATTGGTTTTGTTTGAAAATTGCTATTTAAATACATTTTGGTTGATTATTCATCGTTTTATTAAAGTTAGATATTAAAGTAATCAGAGTCAAATTTTCAGACCCATACAAAGACACCGTGGTGTTGAAACATTAGTCTGTTTGCACTATTAAAGGCTGCCAATCAATCAGTGTGAACAGTGTCTCTTCTTTGGAGGCTTGCTGTCCTCAGACTGAGAAGCACCTGAGAACCCTGCTTCAATTATTTCATAGCTTTTGGCAATTCAGAAAAATGAAACCGTTCTGTGAAGAGTTATAATCAAGAAGATTATTTCAAAAGCCTCTACAGTCACAAAAATAACATGCATACAACATCCTACACTGACATAAGCAAAGACTAAATCAATGATTAGGATTATAAAAGTGGAATACAATAATAAGCACTAAAGATTGGAGCCATTGAACATTACAAGGCACAAATGTGTAGTGAATTACATCTTCTATACCGCATACCTTTCTGTGTTGGCTGCCTGGACTGCAGACACCTGCTGCAGCTGTACCAAGATGGCAGTGTGCGTGTCTGGGTGTGTGCCTATTTCTGTTTCTGTGTGTGTTACAGAGTGTGTGTCAGTAACTGTGAGCATCTCTGAATGTATTTCCAACTGTGGGTCGGTGTGCATGTCTGTGGCAGACAAGGTTTCCATGTGTGTTTCTGCTGATGCATGTGGATCAAGGAGTGTGTGTTGGACGGAGTGTGTGTTTGACTGTATGAGAGAGTGTGTGTTTAAGTGTGTCTGGTTGTAATGTAAATTCTCCAGTAGCAGATAGGGGGCATCCTCTGGCAGGTCTGCGGAATGAACACTTACTTCACTACCTATGAATGGACATAAACAAATGAATGTAGGGTTTTTTAAACATCCTGGTATTTTCAACACTGACTGATATGGGAAGGAGATTATTGTGAAATAATGCTGAAATGTTCCTTTTTGATAGTTGTTAAACTAAACTAATTTCTATGTTTAAATTTCAGAGGAGAGGTCAGCAGGCAAAAGTATAGCTATAGAACAATACACACTGGATTTGATAGGGCCTGTGGAGGGTGTACATTTGAATAGGGCAACCACTTCATTCCTATCCTATCCAATCCCTTTTGTCTGGAGGATTTGCCATATTGAGGCCTATCCCACACCAGTTAGTAGTGGTGCTGACTCACAATACTGCAATACCCCAAAACCAGATTTTGCATCATATCTCCTGAATCAAACATGATAACACATAAATGATGTCTACTCTCATGTGAGAGGGTGAGGGATCATAAACTGTTCAGGTGAATTCAGTGATGTGAGAAGGAAATCACAGTATCTAGCCTTAATCCTTTTGTTCACTGACCCTGACTATATACACTGACTGTATAGAGCAGAACAGTACATCAGACCGGCACACGTAAAACGTCATGGCTGTGCCCCTTTTGGGGGGATAGAAAACTGAAGATCCAATGCTGCAGATGTCAATGCAATTTGACGTGTTTGGATCACAATTTTGATAAGTTTGTATGAATTAATTTCATGCCATGCAATAGTTATTTTGCTATGCTGCCTGAACCTGAGAGTTCGCAATACCTTAATAAGATTGATTGGTCTGGTCTGGTCTGTATTCAATATGACCATAGCAACTTAGCATTTAAAAGACTAAAAAGGAGATATGATACAGAACACATGATTCCTTTTATGGTGGAAAGTGTGTGTCACATGGCTGCCACAAGGCGTTTTTGTAATGGCTTCATTTCTAAGGGAACCAAGTTTCATACTTTTATGAAAAAGTAAACTTTCACATTTTTACATATCACCTGGATATACTGGTAAAAGTTTTTTTAGTAACATCTCCATTGTCATTCCCCTTGTGTATCTTAACATAATATTCCAAGCTTAGAAAACAAAAACACAAAGTTATTTTCATAAAGATATTTTAATATTAAAGCTTCATTCGTCCTTCCTACCTGGGAAAGAGAGCAGTAGGGTGTTTTCATCAGCAGTGGAAGGCTCGTCAATTGAGTTGGAGGAACTTCCTTAATGAACAGAAAAGCAAACAGACAGGCAATATTGTATGTATATGCAGTAGCCCAGTACATCCTCCAAAATAAGTGTTTTTTGGATACAGTTCTGAAGGAATTATGGGAGCTTGGTCAAGACAATCTTTATAACTTCTAAAGTCTCTGAAATGGACAATTACACCAGCTTTCCATGGTTATTGGTCATGTGTGCATTATAGCTTATCATAGATATATCATGTTGGCTTGTATGTCAACCAATAGAAATTGTCGTATGGCAAGATATGTTAGAGGTCATTTTGAAAGTGTGTTCCTGTTACATTGTTTGTCTACCAGAGAGTTTATTTTCAACTGTAAAACGTCCAAATCACTACAGATCTTGGTCACAGTTCTTTAAAAAGACATATCTAAGGGATCCATATCAAAACATTTTGCTTATGCTATGTGTTGGCCTGTAGTCACAATATCTTGCTCTAGAAGTGTTATGCGTCTGCTATCTTTGGGTCCAGCTGCCAACAAACAAAATAGCCTCTTTCATGTTATTATTTTTAATTACAGTACCAGTCAAAAGTTTGGACACACTTTTCCCATTCACTTCACTTGGACTTTTGACTGGTACTGTATATTAAACAGAGAAACAATCTAATTGTTGATTTTGAAAAGCTATAACATGATAATCTGTCAGCTTTAATTGACTTATCAATTTATCACTGAAACGCCATCTGTTTTGAGCTTGTATGCACACGTGTTGTCGATTTTAAAAAGTAAAACGCTCAATTATTAGAAGACTCAGATCAATGTGACTCACGGTAGCCAGACGGCACTGGAGGTCCCCGCTCCTCAACGTCATTATGGCTGAATACATGACTGGTGACATCAGCTGGTCTGTAGACCAACATGGCAGCTGGTGGTGGAGGGCTGGGTGTCCTGATCTCCCACACTACTTCCTCCGCCTCGTCTTCCTGCAGCTGGACATCTGATTGATCATCAGCTCCCAGCTGGGTATGGTAGTGAAGGACAGGTGTCACACTCCCTCTGCTGTGATTTGTCGCTCTAAGTTCATCCGCTCTGACATCCTCATTTAAGTCGTTATAGGTGAGGTTAAGATGGGAGTGGGAGGGGCCTGCAGTGACGTCTTCTGCAGCTATGATGTCATGAGAGGTGCGAGGGAGGGTGAACTCGTAGGTGATGTGGGGGAGCTTCCCATTCAGGTTGTAGTACTTCATGTCCAAAGAGAAAATAACGTTAACTACTTCATACTGGAATAATACATTCCATTATTATAGTAAAATGAGATCAACATATATACACATATACATATCCTGTGTGTGTGTGTGTGTGTGTGTGTGTGTGCGCATTACCATAACATTCACGGCCTGAAGTGTTGGTCCCTGGGCAATAATATACTCCAGCCCATCAGAGAATACATTGCTTGGACGTCGGTATTTAAACACAGTTCCTGCCACTCTGAAGTTTTGAGGATTGTCAAACACAGTGTTTCCGTTGAAGAAGAAATGACCAGCTTCATCTGAAAGGGCTGGATAGGAGGGGAAACATCAGGGGGAGGGACTTAAATCTGTTTTACAATTTCATAGTCAGTTTATTGACCTTAAAGAAGTTTCAGGTTCTCACCCAGAATGTTCTCAGTCTTATGTCTCTCTATGATCTGAATGTCTGAAGCTGCAGCTGGGATGTTGGTGATGAACACGTAGCCTGAGGACAAAAACGCCTACTTTAAACACAGGTGGTTGGCACTTTGTAGGTTTTTGGTGATCAAAGCAAATAATGTCTGAAAACCACAAACAATTCTGTTATTTAGGATAATCAGCAGATTTTGCTGTAACAGTTTAATTGTAACTCTTGTTCTTTTCTAAGATCAAACGGTCTAAAAGGTCTTGTTTTGATGTTCTGATGAGCAGAAATTTTTGACCTGCAAAATTTCAGGGTAGTGTTGATTTCTTAAATGAAAACAGTGAGCTCATCAACATGGCCCGGGACCCCCCGATGACTCTGACACTGGTTCATCCATAACCACCCCCCACCCACACACACACACACACACACACACGGACGGACACTACACGTTATATTAACGTTGTTTAAATGCTTCATTGCATAGCTCTTCTTCTTCTTTTATTATTATTCTATATTTTTTCTATTTTGCTTTTATTTAATCTTTTTTATTTTTCTGTATACGTATATATTGCTCTTGTTGGCACCCACGCACCAAAACAAGTTCCTCGTATGTGAATACTTACTTGGCAATAAATCTGATTCTGAAATTAGTCAACAACCTTTTTTACATGATAGAGACAAGATGCTGATTTCATTAAACAATGACTGTGACAAAATCTCAATACAATATGGCTGATACAAAAAGACGTGACTAAAGTGGAATTTGAAAATTCTATGATGACATTTCTCTAGTCTCTAGTCTAGTAGACAATAATGTAATCCTAATCTCCTTTTTCTTATTGGATGGCTGCACATTTCTCTTCTTGCGTGCCCAGATCAACTTCCCACCATGAGCCTATCACCAACAGTGCTACAAGCTGGAGCTAGCTGCAGGAGCTCGGCCAATGTGAGACAGTGATAGGAAAACAATATAGTAAAAAACAGGTTGTTCCCCTTTCAAATATCATTCTTTAAATAAAAGTTCTCTCTCTGTACTTTGTATAAATAGGCCCTTTTTTACAGCAGCCATTCTGACATGTCAGAGCAGGGTAAAGACAGGTGTAATTGGTCAAATGAATTTGGTTTAATTGTCCTCTTTAATGTGTCACAGCCCGCCTAAATGGAACAGGGCCATAATTAATGTTATTAATCACACCTGTGTTTACCCTGTGATTGACTGGCAACCTGTCCAGGATCAGCTCCAGCCCCCTGTGACCCTCTACGCATCAGCATCAGTTCTTTTAGCCTAAAATCAATAGGATTTAAAGCACAAAATGCTCATTCTTGGTCTTGGCTAAAAATAGACTGGAATGGTTTTCTTTGACTACGACAAAAGGTCTACAACATTTTAGTTGACTAAAAAGTTGCCAGTTTTAGCTAAGACTACATCTAAAGACTGGCTGACAAAATGAACACTCATTCTGCAAACTGATGCTTTAAGAATCCCTCCATGCACAGCCTTGCGGTCATCACTCAGAAAAACTTCATTTACACCTAACAGTAAAAGTGCAATAGTCGTGAATATAGTGAAGCTATAACATAGTCATCTCATCAGTTTCAGGATTCTACATTTGGAAATTTGATGAAGGCTGCTGAAGGCCTAGATCATTTCAGTTTTCTTCAAAAAACAGCAGCTGAATTAAAAGTAAAACAGAAATTAGAATGTGGATCTAGCATATTTAGGATTGTTGTGCCAGATTGACTTTAATCATAATAATACACAATTTATACTATATGTATGTATGCAAATGTGTGCGTTTGTGTATGTGTGTGTGTGTGTTACCTAACTGTGTGAGTGCCTTCCTGTATGATCCAGAGACACGCTGGCATGACGACCCGTTGCCTCCACATACTCCACATCTGTCTACTGTCTTACTGCTGTACAGATCTCCATCACAGCCTACAGGCTGACGGAGAAGAGAAATTAAAAACATTTACTTTAAAGGACCAGTTCGTAGGATTTAGTGGTATCTAGCATTGAGGTTGTGGATCGCAACCGACTGATAATCCCTCCGCTCACCCTCCACTTCCCAGCATGTAGCAGAATCTATGGTAAACGCAAAACTCAGCGCAACATGGTGGGCTCTGTGGAAGAGGACCCACTCCCTCTGTAGATATTAACGGCTCATACTAAGCTAACGAAAACACATTAGCCTAGGATTCTTATTTTGAGGTGATAATACACTAACAAAAACATACTGATACTATATTCATTACTTTCCATTTCTGCTAATATATCCCCCTAAATCTTACAGACAGGTTTTTTAAACAAGTGTAATACCCAAATATATTTTGGGCGGTATTGAATAAATTTAATATACATTCGTAATTCTTACAGAAAAAACTTTTTGGGTTACCTGACATATTCCCTCTATACAGACTCCATGGTATTTGGTATCGCGGCAGAAGGTGCCATCGTGGGCGGGAACTAGCAGCTGTCGCTCGCCACTGATGGTGGTACACTGCAGGTCACATGGCTTATTGGAGATGCTGATGTAATCAGCTACACAGGAAATTACATATTTAAACAGATATTTACTATACCGACATCACAATATAGGATTTATGTATAATGGAGTCAAACTCAGTTAGTTACATGTGGTTAATTTTGGGATTACCCAAAAGGCAAAGTTGCCTAGTGCAGCTTTAACTGAAGGTGGTAGATGAGAAAACTCAATCTTTCACATTTGCTGGACTTAAATAATCCATGTAAGCAGCCAAACTCAAAGATTATCAGAAGATGCCCCATTGAGAATTCTGCAACAATTTGCTTTAATTTATTCAAGAAATGACAACATGCAAGTTGTGAATGTCAATGTCCAACATAGACAGCCACAGTAGAAGAGTATGGAGCGAGGCCATACCAAGGCTGTGTGGTTTCCACTGATACCTGAATGGTATATATTGATATTATACCTGGGTAAAGAGGAACCCACTGGTAGTATCTTCTTCCAAAGGCTTTGGAATTGAACTGGGAACACTGGTGCTGTTTGAAGCTAACACTGAGGCTGGGACAGGGCTGAAAAACACAACACACGCACAAAGACACACAAAGGAAAGGATATCTGCAGCTTAGTAGGAGTTTTATAGTTTAAAAAAAAAATTCCAGTTAACCTCTGTGTTGTTAGGTTAAGGACTCAAGACAGAATAAATCAGTATATTAATATCAATGTTTCATCATACCTGGTTTGGACAAAGCTGGTACTGTTTAGGAGAGCCAACACAATAGGAGCTGTTTATGTTCTGGGTGGTGGACAGCCTGAGACAGAGACAGGATACAATCTAGTTAATATACTGTATTACTATAGTTTATTGCACACATTATGTATAACATATTACACTATAGGAAAAAGAATATCTAAAAAGGAATGTTCTAGCTGTAATTGAGACACAAGTGTAGTGGCCTGTAAGTGAACTGAATTTGGCAGAGCAGGAGTAGGTAATGATCTGTCCTTTATGGTCAAAAACAGAAGCAGAGAAATTATATTTCTCCAGTTTGTTAACAAGTGCGATGAGTCAAGTAAGGTGAGGCCCACTGGAAGATTGATCAAGCTGTAAATTAATCTATCAAAGAAACATTTACACTGCAAGATAAATACACAGACATCATACCAACTGTTTAAGTACTGCATTTTATCTACATTTTTATTCCATTGTTCCCTATCTAGCAGTAGGTTATTTGCTTGACCACACCAGTGACCCACCGCCAGAATAGTGGCTGTTCTGAATGGTTGCAAGGGAAAACTGGAAAATAGCAGATGCCTTCAATACAGGACATGAAGGCTCACTAAATGGTTGGATGAGTATGAAAATGCTGTAAATCATACCTGTGTATATATACACGCCTATATAACATCAAACCTATGGGAGATTTTGCAGTGAAGTGTTTGACAATGAACTAGACTAAAACAACCTTATATAGGATTTTCCTTCATCACATGCATATTAGTATATAATGGATGAAATATGTCTTAGTGATAGCAAGGAATTAAAGCGCCAGTAAAAACTAAACTTGAGAGCTGAGCCTGTGGGCAGAAAATGTATAAAAACCAGACTGTTACCATTCACAACCATCTTTATTCAAAACCTTTTCTCTGGTATACAGTCTTAAGTGACACCTCACCCATTCCAATTTCTTTGTGAAATAAACAGTGATTCAGGGCTCATAATGAAAAGTGAGTTTCAGTAATGTCAGTAATATGTAGGCCTAGCTAGAGCAAACAGTGAGCCAAATGTACTTATATACACTTCTGAGGATCAGGCACAAATTCACACAAATTCAAAGTGCTACATACTGACTAATGATAATGTTATCCCCATTACTGTCACACGTTTTATACACTGACTACTACATAACTTACATAATAAGTTACCAAACAAATGAGAAGCACTTTTCCATAAAGGCTGCTTGATAATTGAGTTAGCTAAATGTTTAAAAGATGCTGCCCCTTTGAGCTACAGAAGTATCCTGTAAACACTGTCTAAATCAATCAGTGTACATACTCTAAAGTACTTGTAGCACCACTATTACTCAGTACTTTACAATTATTAAACCCTAAATATGTCTGAATCTTAATGTTTATTTAATCTTAATGTCCCTCAATACTCCAGAGTTGTACACCACAAAGCACCTTGTAGGCTCCATGATACACACCTATACAGGGATACACAGATGTGTATACTTAAAGCTGCACTAATCAATATTTTAGACTAACAATGGGTCGAATGTGTAACATGAAAGGAGTCACTTGTAGGGATGAAACCGATGCAAATGATCAGCTAATTCTGCAGTTTCCCTCAGCTTTATGGAGCTTTTTAGCCTCGTTTGTTTTGGTTTTATGGCCCACAAACTCATCACTCTCGTCAAGGCAAAAATGTCTACAGAGAAAAGGCCATATTAGACATCCATTCATCAGCTGGACATCTATGTGTGAATCTATCTATGTCTTCAGAGGAAACATGGAATGTGATCAACATTAGCTGACTGAAGAATAGTAATAACTTGGATATATTTTCTGACAGGAGTAGAACCTCTTTATTCACTTAAAACCAGCCGATGGCAACACATCTCAAGGGGCTCAGAACATCAAGTTTGCTAAACTTCGCAACAAGTAACGTGTCTGCAAAAGTTGTACAAAGAAGAATCTGTCTACAAGTGCTGTAGTTTATGGTTAACGTGATTCTAAATGTGTGTGTGTGTGTGTGTTGGGAAGGAGCTACAGAACTCCAACATGGAGTAAATGCATCTGTCTTTTATTACCATGTTCCCCCCCACACACACCTCCTCTGTCTATCTATATGTGTCTCTCTTTCTTCAGCCCATCCTCCTACACTTTTTAGACGGTAAAGTAGGAGAGACAGCAGGAAGAGGTGAGTGGGAGGTCACTATGTGAGTGTGTCACATCTAATTGGTAGAAGGAGATGAGGGTAGGACAGTAGAGGAGGGGGAGAGAGAAAAGGGAGAAGCAAAAAGAGGAGGAGATGAACTGGGTAGAGGGAAGAGGAGAAGATTGGAAAAAAGAAGTTGAGGAGAGAAAGGGGTATAACATGGAAAGAGGAGTAAAATGAGCATACATGAGGAGAAAATGGGAAGGACAGGAACAAAGACGGCAGAAAAAAAGGGGGAGGAGGGAGAAGAAGGGGAGAGACAGAAGGCCAACTGTGAGGCCAGAGTGGCGTTAATCTTGGTTGACAGAAACTTCCGCAAGTCTGACAGGGGGAGGTCAAAGGTAACAAGATAGCTACAAACTCATTCTGTCAACGCTCGACCTAACTTCCCTGAGTATGGCCATTTCTGTATTCACGCTTCCACAGTGTGTTACTGTTGTGTACATAACTTGCAGATGTTTTCTTTGAGTGTATAAACTATGTGTACAAGACATGTATGAATCATCAAATACCCAAGCTGGTAATTCTTCTTAAGTATTAAATTGTCATTCAAAAGACTTGGGGTCCTATTTTATTTTTTATAGCCAGCACAAAGCCAGCAGCATGCACAACTCAACTAGTCCACTTGTGACTAGGAAACATGTTTCCTCATTACACAGACAGGCCTACCATTAAGCTCAAAACCTCAACATGAATAAAACATATTTGTGTTTTGGGACTTCACCATGCTTTATTTTTCATAGACACCTCATCCTCATACCTCCTGGTCCATTCCTGCTGCTTTTTAAGAGGATGAGTAAAGCTCCTGTGATTGACCATTAGGCCGTATTCAGACCAAATCAGGTGGAGCTGTGGAGAACACCAGTCTTCCCATTCATTTGAGCGTGGGTAGTGCATTTATGCTGCAGTGGCGGGGACCACAAGGGGTGCCCAGATGAAGAAGAACTTTGTTTACCATGTAGCATTCCGCTGCTGACTGTGAAGATGGGAGAGACTGACCGATCGCTGCCATGATGACTGTACATCAGCTGTTAACACTCTCACACCACCGCACAACTGATGATATCAGCCTCCAAGCTGTGCCTGGTTTGAGTACCATAGGTGCTTAAATTCATTTTTCACATTCACTTGCAGTCCAAGATTGCACTTGTGGCTAAGCTTGCACCCAATTTCCCTAGTGATTATCAGTGTAAAAAAAAAAGTTAAATATTCAGAAAGATGGGAAACATTAGAAAGCATTCTCTTTCCATACATGTGCATGTAACCATATAGTGGTTTTAATACCTCTGTATGAGACAGTGTCTCTCCTGACTCCTCACTCCTCCTCCACAGCTCCTGGAACAAGAGGACCAACTAGACCACTCCCCCCACCACTGAAACACCTCCTCCTGGGAGAAAACATACACAGCACAACAGTCAGAAATAACAATCAAGCAAGATGTAATGTTCACTAGGGAGAGGTATAATATATGAAGTTGCAGTTTGAGAGCCAAAGAAGAACAACTCTACCTTCTAGCAGTATCTTTTATAAACCATATATTTACATTTATAGGTTACTGTATAGAGGAGCGACAAGCTATTCTTTCTATTTAGAAAAACCTCTTTCCCACTTTGAAATTAAACATGAATACACTGAAAGCCCAGATGTCGCAGTTTTCCCACTAGGCCTTAAACGCAGCATGCATTTACAAATCTTTGGAGCCGTGACCAGCGTAAATATAGTCTAAAAATCACGAAAGCAAAAGGTAAAACATTTTCAAATCTTGTTCAGTTACAAATGTTGTTTTTGGTTTATGCATGACGACTGTGACTGTTGTTCGAAAACAACAATGGCTCCTTAAGAGGTTAGCGTAGATCCTGCTATAGCATCAGTTATATCAGAACTGGAGAGTATTTCTTCATTGAAAAAAGAGCTAAGAATGGCACTGAAAGCTTTTCTCCATGGAAAAGGGTCTTGTCTAGATGGTAATCCTAGATTTTCCAAACTCTCGCCAGATTTGTACATGTTTTTTCATTTGCATTTACCGTGGAGCCATGAGAAGCGTTGTTTTGTTCCGTATACTGGTTGAAATGTAGCTTAAGCAGGTCTGCTGGCAGAAATCATTAAGTCACGTGGCATAGTACAAAGACTGACAAAGTCTGTGTAGGGTACAGGTCGGCGTGGATGAACTACTTGGTTATGTTGTCTGGCAGAACGCCCTCAAAGCTACTTTCTGAATCAAGTGCACATAGGCAAGAGTTTCACAAATGTAGGACCACAACCATAGGAACAATGTTTTCGCTAATATGGTTCGTTGATCTGATTGGATGAAGTTAGACTATGATAGATGTGATAGACTGATGGTTCATCCAATCACCTGCTAAGTATTTCTGAAAACTCACGCTCTTTTCAATAGTTTCCAAAGATGACTTTTCAGATGGTTCTGTGTAACAAACCAGCGTGTCAGATTATCCATTCCTTGCCACAAGGTTAAAATGAAGAGTCTCATATATAATTAGTCAGACACAAATTACATTACACATTTTAACAGTGGGACAACAAAACAGATTAAAAAGTGTGTGATTATAGTACCTTGTTGCTTGTATGCTTGACATTCTGACTTCCAAAGTTCCGTGATTGTAGATGGATGTTACGCTGCTCCACCCTCCCTTCACTTCTGTCCTGGCAGACACACACCACATACAAAGGTACATACACGTGAACATGAAACACATTTACTGTGTGAGCTATATTGGGGTGGGTACAGATGAATATCTCAAAATATAGATAATAATATCAAATGAAGTAGAACTAATCCACTGGCAAAAGTAACCTAACCTAACCATATAAAAGTTCTATCTGCTGACCACTACACTGTAATGTTTTTGTGGTTAGCTTGTATCAGATGTGTTGTGATTATCTAGCACATGGGAGTTCAACAGTGACATATTCTACTGAACCTGCACCTGACACGTTCACTTTTTCTATGTGATAAACTAGCATAGACATACTATTTTACTTGTATGCAACTACCCATTAGATTTAAAAATAGTGCTAGTTGCACTATTGATCAAATTGTGCCCAAAACATTTGGCTATCACTATAAATCACTTTAATAAGAAGTTGGTTGCTGGTCACAAAAATGTGCTTGAGTGTAAAAATCTCTATTTTGAATATTAGTGACCATTTGATTATTCAATTACATAGACTAAAAACAGATGGACACATTCAAAGGCTTTTAATCACTAGAATCAGAACTAAAATGTCACATCAGCAAGCATTAGCATTTTGTGAAGGACTGAGGTTCATTGTAGGTTCTTGACCCATATTTGTAAATCCAGGTGTAAATCAAATGCAAGTAACTGTAATGTTCGGACAATATTTGCACATAAAATAAGTGCTAATGTAAGATTTTAAATTTACAAATCCACCCCACGTTAAGCAAGAAGTGATTCTTCAAGTCGTCTCAGTTTGGTGGTATTTTTTAATCCCTCAACTGACAAACAAACACACACACCAAAGCTCAAAGTCCCACTACTGTTGTCTCAACAGTGTCCTAAACAAGCCCACACAGGCTCCTTACTTTGTCAGATTACCCTCTGGCTAATTCAACACATAAACCTACACACCACTGTAGTCAGTGTGTGTGTGCGCGAGTGTGTTTGGATTTTTGTGTGATTTGTGAGCAGTAATAGTTGCTTACTATCAAAGCTATGGCAGTCAAAGTGCTTTGGAGAGGACGATGGGTCAGACACAGCTTTTGGTGGGAGTGCCAGCACACTTTCATTGTTCAGTGACTAAACAAAGGCTACCTGTGCAAATGGTCTGTTGTATTGCAAACATCATATGTAAAAGAGGTCAAAAAGCACACTTACACCTCTTGTCGAGCAAGCTTTAGGGGTTTGACATCAACTAAGCATGTGGTGGTGTGGTATGGAAAAGGAAACTCATAGGATAGGTGTACCATATGCCTTTCAATGTAATTTCACTACAGCTGACTGTCCTGAATGTTTACATTTATGAATTAAATCAATGTGAAAGTGTCCATTTATAACATGAATCCACTATCGCCAATGTTGCAAAAGTTCAAACACCAAATCTTAAATTTAAATCCAGCACTGACATTTATTTTTCAACTGTGAAATGTCCTGTTTGGCATATATCTTGGTCACCATTCTTCAATAACCACATTTAAGGGATTTCAATGTTTGTTTATGTGTTCAAGTTTTAAAGAAAATATGATATGTTATCACATCCTATTATCAGTCAGGCTCCAATATGGAGTCCATTTTGACTTAACCAACAAATGCATTAGTCCAGGCGCATGGTCATGAACATATGTGGAAATATTGATTACTCCTTCATTCTAAATATATTCTTGATTATAAAATCATCATTGGGCTAGTTTATATTCACAAATATGAACACATCCAAAGATCTGTGCAGCGCACGCAGCTATTACCTGCATAAAGTGTGCACACAGTTACATTAAGCTATTCATCTCTCAACATCTTGATAGGAAAAATAACAACTGCTATTTCAAACTAAGTAACTCCATAAATTAAAAGCAACTCGCTGTTGGTATGGTGCATTCTGTTTGTGTTAAATAATGTGCAAAGAGTGCTTCAGCCCTGTTGGAAGACGATGTCTTTCAATAGTCTTAAAAAAAAAAAAAAGGCATTTTAGATGTCATGCCAGTTGTGTGCACAACTTTCCATTTTTTGTGTAGTCAACTTCATGCACAAAACTCAGCATCACATCCAGAAACCCAGCCCTCTTTCCAGTTCACTATACAGTATGAGTTATTTCGTTCATTGGCAACAATGAGTGGACTGAATGATAAACACAATGCTAACCAGACAAATATGGGATTACAAATATGGCATTTTCTCACTTATCTCTGGGGCATTAATATTCAGTGCATTCATGTGCACAGAAATCAAACTGTTTATGGTTTAGAAGAAGAATTGCGATTCCTGGTGGTTACCACTGCTGTGAAAAGTGTCTGCAAACAATTGTTTGCACAGCCTTTGGTAATGCATCTGCTTAGAGTTTAAACCATGAGACCCCAAGAGACACCCTGATAGGCTGGCTAGCTGCTGGCTGTCACCATGTTGTCTTCTTCACTCTTCTTCAGCCTTTTGGTCAGGCTGCAGATCAATCTGTTAGTTTGTCAGTCAGCAGTGAAAAGTGTAGCCAAATGGTCATACAGTGACGTCACTTTCCAACATTAAGGCAGAGATGTTGTCTATCCTGCAATATATTTGCTTCCTAACAGTTAATGTGCATTTGACAGACTCCATTACTGCATGCATTGGCCACATGAAGAAAGAGAAACTGATTTCTCCAACAACAAAGGGCTGTGTAGCTTAGAATATTGCCTGTTAGAAGGAATTAGCAAGGATAAAATCAACAAAACAGCGATGTACTCCATGTGTACAAAAACTACCACTGAAAAAAAGAATTGGTCATGATTGCTGACAAAAGTGTTCATCGACCTTTCTCAATGTGTATCTCAGTAAGTTACGTTTAGACGTAACTTAGATTTAAGCTATATTAACTACTACCATATTAACTAGTGGGCCTCAACAAGTCAGTAAGGAACGTTTTTTTTCTAATAATCAAGCTAGAGTGAAACATTTACTTCTCATACAAAAGAGAAAGATGAAGCTAGGGAGTGAAGGAGTACAGGAGAGAAACAGGGTGTGTGAGTTAGTTTAAGTGAACCTGTTATTCACACATTCACATGCAGCCATCTGTGTGAATTCTAAAACATATAGTAGCAAGCATTGCTTCTGTTTCATCCAATGGATGAAGTATAGTCAAGTTCAACAAAGCTGCTGTTTTAGCTAGACCACCACAAACAAACAGACACGTTGAATGGGGGAAGCAGTCAGTCTTTTAGTCTGGTTATTAAGGTAAAACACGCATTTTAACAAGTCACGTCCATTTGATTTGTTTTGAGCAATATGTGAGTACTACCTTTGAGTGAACACAATTCTTCAACGTAATGGTTGGTTTGGAGAAAGGTTACACCAAACACAAACAAACACACCAACACACATTTGACTGCTGACTCGTTTAGCGTCTAATGTAAAGAAAACGGCCGTTTTATAAGTCGTTACCGTTCCTTCCTTGACGCAACATGCATCCACGCATCCCACCAGCGTCCATTCGGGTAGCAATCAACTTTTCTGAGAGGTTCGCCGAAGGGAACAGTGACATTCCCGCATTTGTTAACAGTTAGCTTACCGTCACATACACAATTAGACTATGGTTAAACGTTTATTCGAAGCCCGAGCGACTCTAGGGACTAACATTTAATTCAGACATTGTCGTTACTGGGTTAATTATATCCTCGACGAATTGAAATAATGGCTCCAAGAATTAATTTAAGGTGAAAACTCGACAATAACCCTGACGATAAGCAAGGCAGAATCAAAGTGACAGACTTATGAGTAACTACTCTCCATTGGAGCAAACTAGCCAGTTCCCCTTCAGAACTATGAAGCATTCTTCAAATGGACACAGCTTTGATAAGCTAACAACCACCTTATTCCGCGAGCTATTTACCTTAACGGACCAGTTGTTCGCTAGCGGTAGAACCGCGACTTGTAGCAGGAGAAAGGAGCAAACCGGGAGAGCTAAGCCTCCGTTACCGAACATGGTTCATTCATGTCATGGACCGACAACACTTCCCTCCCCTCACCTCCGCTCCGCTCCCCTCCGCTCCCCTCCTCACTGTTCTCCTTCTGCCCTCCTTCCTCCTCCGATTTCGACCCTTTTGATGTAGCGAAGTTACGCCTTCTGGACTGACGCGCGTGTGCACGCGCACTACACCACATGAAACACCGGTTTCATTCTGTTTGCTTTATTTGAGCATATGGTTTTTTGTTTCAGTTACAGTTGTTTTTCTATTGTATTTTCTTTCATACTAGGTGTCCTCAATTTTGTATGTTGTTTTCAGGTTTGTGTTAAGACTCCTATATCGACCTATAGGCAACCATTCCTCACCGCAAATGAAGTGATTTGTATTTTACAAATGTTTTCTTGGATCTTAACTTGACTGCCTCTCTGTTGTGTTTTCTGAAGTGAGTAGTGTTGAATAGATATGTAGGCTACAGTTGTCATTTAAAAAAACAACCATAGCTATTACTATTGACTATAGAAGAAGAGTCTTCTGAAACCAACTGAAGACCTACAGAACAAGCCATTGTCCAATTAGTCTAACCAACCTTGTCATTCTATTAATTACTATTATTACCTCTGTCGTTTGTACAGTTTTGCAAAAGCCATGACTGTCCATGCTAATGCTTGTGCACTGTATATTCCTTAGTGAAACAATGGAACCCAGACTTCCAAAAAGCTTCCACAAAGCTCATTTTAGTCCTTTGACCTGCAAATCACCAAAATCCATACTCATAGGGTACTTACATCAATTATCAATTTCTAATAGATTTCTATCACTAGAGCTCTGACGTCTTCTAGTGGTAACACTGTAAAACTACTTCATTAGATGACCAGAGTGAATAGAATCTGAATGAATGCGTTTCTGATGGGGATATATATAAAAGAGAAGAGAGAGGCAGGGAAGAGATTCAACATGTAAAAGATCGTGGGCTATTCAAGCAGCGTCCTTCTTCTTTTTGATTAGATCATTTTAGTCTTCATATGTATACTTTGCTCTTGTCTGCTCCCCTGTCCTTGCCAGGCAACCCATGGGTTGTTGGGTTTGCATGGTTTACTCGTTACTTGCAGGGGAAGTTTTGTTGGAGAATGCATGTGCACAAGGGTGAGCCGCCCGTTGGGACCCCAGCCCCCTCTGGCATAGCGCCTCAATTTCCCAGGCTACATCGCTTCTGAGGATCCGCCATATTGCCTTTGCCTAAACGCGCTGGCTGGTTTGGCTCGTACCCACAACTGAAAATGTAAGTACAGAAACAATCATTTTTTTATGCGAGCTAGGAATATTTGGTTGTATTGTCTGTATTTGTGTATCAATGGCCGTTGGCATACGAGTGTGTAGCTATTTAAATATTGGAAATAAGGTTCAAAAAGCATTTAGCTTACCTCAAGAGATTGGTGCGGCGGCTCTTTCTCTGTTGTTGTTTTTCCCTCTGTCACAGCGACAAATTACATTCACGACTCCTTCGCAATATTTCAGATATTAGCTTTTTGTATCTTTTGCTGTAATATTTAAATGGGTAAAGATCAACTGTCTGTACTTATTTGTCTTTTGTCGGCTTCATACACGTTATATCTTAAGCGTAGTTTGCCTCCAATGTTAGCCTTTCGAAGAATAGCTAGCCTCTGGTGTAGCTAATTAGCATTAGCCGACCCCACATATTTTACATGAAATCTGTGCGTGGGGTCTGTCTATCGACTGCAATTGATTAGCGAGTACAAACAAGGTGGACTGAATCAAATATCATCGTAAAGCGACTCTTTGTCTTGTGCTAGCTAGCAAAACAAAGAACCGCAGGTAACATTTAACGTTATCTAATTTGAGGCAATAGTTCTAACACATCGGGCTTTGTTTATTGACATGAATGATGATTGCGGCACAGAGAAAGTTGTGGTCCAGACGTCCCAAGGTTCCCGTCTCTGTTGTTGGTTTGGTTTTTTTGATATGTTTAAGAATATGTGTAAAGATACACCAGTTTGTCTTCAACCACCCAGTGTGTTTAATACAAACCACCCCCACTTTCACCGCTGGTCTGTCACATGTATGGCAGCATGCTCACACAACTGTGGCAGTCTGAAAGTACTTTTGACATTTTGACATCCAGGTTTATTGGTTTATCTATTTGTCTTTTCTAAGGGCTATTCGATAAAAACGGAGCACAAGTAGACCAATACCCAGTGTGGGTTACCTCTGGTTAATATTTTTGTCATGAATTCAAGCTATGCACCGCCCAAAGGCAAATAAAAACCCGATTCTTTGAATTGTAAGTTGAACGGAATTGAGATATTTGATTGATTGAAGACAGATACCAGTTCTAATTGCCCAGACTCTGGCTCTGTTATTTGGTAAATCCCCATCTCTGGCTCTTCCTTGGTCTATAGTGATTCAGGACGGTCTATTTACCCCCTGGGGAATAAGAAATATCTTGCAGCAGGGATTTCACTTTGAGATGGCTACTCCTGCAGAATTTTTAAGAAGTTTATAAATTCACAACTCAGTATCTTTCACAAAAGTAAAAACAATTTTAATGTGAAAATTACCTTTTTGATGTCTTTCAAATGTTGCAGTTTCTTGGCATTTCCTTACTTTTAGAAATCAGCTCAAATACTCCAGACCTACAGGGGTAAGATACAGTGACATAAACACATTTAAAATCTAGAACAAAGTAATGCATTTAACAGGGAGATCCCAAAGGTTTTGAGTAGCTATCTAGATAGGAAAAAAGCCCACTAATTATTGTCTGTGGTGAAGAACATTTCCTCTGATCATGTAATCTTGATTTTTTTCACGAGTAATAAACAAATGTGTGTTTATCAAAGCATGGCAGTTGCAATCGAATCATTTTCGATATAAAAAAAATCTTATTAGACATGTAGCCTTAATCTAAAAAAACAGCACTACCTGGATAAGAAATAGTGAACATGTAAAGGGCACTATGTCATAATAAATAACAGCAGGGTCAATTTGAAATGTTCTACTCTTCTTTAGTCTTTACTCTCACTGTGTAATATCCATCTCTAAAATATGAAGTCCTTGAACCAGCTGGGTGTGAGCATCGCTCTCCCCATCCATTAGTGCTATTACTCTAAATGAAAATGAAGCTACTTTTAAGTATACTGCATGTGTACAAAATGTACATGTATTTCATTATAATGTTTATTAAAATGGTCTCACAAAGCATGAAAACAAACCCCAAAACCCCCCAAAAAGTCAGTTGTGTTACCTGTGAGTTTTCCATCTTAAGGGTCTGTGTAATTTCTGAATATTTTGTATTATATAATAATATAAATATCTTTACTCCAGGTTGTGCTCCTCCTTGTCCTTGTCTTTTTCATCAGACATGCTATAACCTGGGGCAAATAGAATTACATTAAAGCAGTGCTCTCATCTTTTAAAATAATAATTAGGGCCCGAGCACTAACAGTGCAAGGACCCTATTGAATTGCAAGGAATTCTTATTATTTTTCTTGCGCGTCGTTGGAGGCCAAAACGGGGGTCTAGACATGCTCGAAAACTCTTTAAAATTTGCACACGCGTCGGGCTTGGCGAAAATGCGGATCTGATAATGGCTCGGAGAACCGAGCCTTTAACTTTGAGCTAGATTCACCAAAATCTGTGGACTGGTGTATCTTGTCCTGACTTAAATATAAGCCCTTTGGACCCCTATTCTAAACCCACCACGAACTGAGTTATTAATACTTTTATGTCAATATTTAGCTTTTTCCACACTCCGTTCTTACCTCAATTGCTCCATAAGTGTACATCGGATCGGCTTCAAAACTTCCACACCAAACGATATTTTTAACATTTCGTTTTCGACGCACAGCGTTAAAGTTATGGGGCCTGGAATGTAGGCGTTTTGAGGTCAAACAGGAAATTGTTTATAACTCCACCCTTCTTTGTCCAAGAGGCCCCAAAAATTCCACGATTCACTTCCCCCTCACCCTGAAGGCAGAATCTTTCCTTTTTCAGTCAGTCGTAGCGCCACCTGTTAGCAGCAGGAAGTGACATGTGTCAGAGTCTGAGGTGCAGCTAAGCAGATCCAACTTAAAATCACTATACAAGTGTGTGTTTACGCTTTAACTTTTCTCCAGATGATAGCATCTTGTCCATATTGATACTGATCGATGACACTCCCAGCCTGAACACACGTAGGA
>JAVQJL010006341.1:0-17376 GCA_036024295.1 Nannoperca obscura
CCCCCCCCCCCCCCCCCCCCCCCCCCCCCCCCGCACACGACCTGGCCATGATATAAAGCTCCCACTCTCAGCTAGAGGTCTCTGTACTGAGTGCCAGCTCCCTCCCTCCCTCCTGATCCTCCTCCCCTCTCGGTCCACCCATCCCCCCACCTCTTAGCCTTCCAGCTACTCTGACTCAGGCTTAACTCTCCGCCTGTTGTTTTCTCTCCCTCCTGCCTCTGTGGTATCAAAATTACAGTTCGCATTGTGGATCAAACAAAAGACGTAGGTTCGGACTAAAATGTGGATCAGGCAATTCCTTCAGGATCAGTTCATGCAACCCAGCTGGACTGAGTTCAGAATGATTTCTCTTTTAATCATTAGTGTGTTAAATGCTGTGCCACCACACCTGAGGCTACAGAGGTCTAGTCCCAGTTTACCACAGGCAGAGATGAATCTGAATCTGAAACCCATCCCCTTCAGTGCTGAACGGCCCAAACTTGTGATGACAACTGTAATCTGGTGCCAAAACAGTGCAGGTATGCTGCTGGTAGTAACCAAACAACACAGATTTGCTGCCATGTATGTGGACAAAGGCACTTGGCAGGAAAAACTGTCAAAAAAAGAAAAAAGTGTCATGGAAAAGTGGTACTAACAATTAAGCAAAACCTGTGTTGAAGAAAGAAGCAAGGAACTGAAGCCAAAAGGCTAAGAACAAAGACATTAGACACCAAAATCCCATTGCACTGGTCTGGCGAGAAAATGAAGAAGAGGAAGACCAATGAGTTGCACTCACCCTCTGCACCTTTGTAATTCCCCAGAGTTGACTGAGGTCGGCAGACAAAGAGATGAAGGGGAATAGTAGAGACAGTAGCCTATGATTGCAGCAAACATGATGCTAGTGGGGTAGAGAGCACAGATGCCTTTTTATCATTACCTATGTGACGTTGGGCTCAGGACCGCCTGGGAACTGCAAAAGCATCACTGTGGTCTAATCCTGAGCTTCATTCAGAGAAAGACGGCAGCTTGATGGGTACTCCAACTCGGTCCGTGCTGGAAGAAGCCTCACAATTCATAATTCTATCTACCTCACATCTCAGCTGCATGATTGGAAAAATATCATACTGCAGTCTGATACATCACACCTCAATACTTTGTTTAGGGGCTTTCACCAATATTTTTCTTATGATGCCTATTGTCAGTATGGCTGAATCCACTTTAAATCTGATGCTTGGTTAAGTTTGGTTCTGAGCTAAGTGTAAGACGTTTTAAAGTGAAATACTACAGTGCAAGTATTTCACTCGCACTGCCTAAGAAACCCATCTTTTTAACCTACTGACACTAGTCTTATTAGTGCCAAAATGTATGGCAGGTGACAGACTGCAGTAGTTTTGACAGCTCTACCCAAAGCTGCAAAAGTAATTTCTGGAAAAACTTTGCCTCAGAGGCAATACTGATTGACACTGAAGTAGTTTTTTGTCGCAATGGTACATTTGGATGATGCTTAGAGCTGCAAAACAATGGACATCTGGCTAGGGCTGCGGTTTGATAGCATTTTATCAATTCTGAATCCTTTCAAACCCTTTATCTAATCTTCTAGGGTAGTTGGCGGGAAATGAAGACTATCTATTGGTTAAAAATATTTACTTTATATTTACTTACCACATGCCGTGTGCCGTGTGTGCGTCATACATGCAATTTCTCCTTTTCATTTTAATGGTAATCATCAGACCAATTTGCAAGTGCGACTTCTGGAACGTCTCAGTTAATTTTTCGATTTCGATTTCCAAGGGGTGTTACCAACGGGCCAAAATGCCTCTCGACCTATTAGAGAAATGGTTTTGATTGGCCCGACCGGCCCTGGTCAGCTGGAAATCTGTCTGAATGGGAGGGAGACCAGACGCATCTGCCAGAGCAAATAAAACATTAGCTCGCAGATTCGGCTGGTTCTCAGGCTATAACTGGGTATCAAGCATTGTGAAATTTTAATGATAATGGTATCATGTAATATGGCATGACCAGTAATGCTGCTTGTAACACTGTCACTTAGGGCTTCTTTCATTTAGCAAAATAGACCAAACTACTCAAATGTATCAGCATTAAATATGATCTTAACCTAAATGGCATTAAATCACTAATATTATTCCTGCAGTGCAGCATCTCGTTAACTGTGCGGCCCTCCTTCACTCCACTTTCACTGCACAAGCTGAACAAATCGATTAGTCAAAGATCTGAAATTAAAACATTTTGATTGACATTTTTGTTCCCTACAAAGACCTGCTTTTATCACACAGAGCTGATTACTTGTTTATTGCATAATGAACACTCAAATGCACTAAATGCAGAATGAACCACCGAGGCCATCATTCAACAGGTAAGAGGTGACCCAGTGGATCATCATTATAATTTAATTGTATCCTTCAAGCAAAGCTTCTTAAAAATGCAGGGGGACTTTCCGCTCACAGCAGACTACTTCCTAAAGAAAGGACTGTTTGGTGAATCAGTGTCTTAAGCTGCGGTCCCTCAGGTTACAGGTCACTGGAGAGGCTATGGCATGTGTTCACTGACTATTAATAGCTATTGACTCTTCAAGCTGACTGTTCGGGACCCAACAGCAACATCTTCACCAGTCGTTTTCATTCTCCCAGAAATTCACAAATAACTTCATTACCCGAGACACAATGCTGCGAGTCGGCAGGTGAAATTACATTCAACAGACATAAAGAGTGGTACATGATTTTTCAAAATAAGACAGCATTTCCCTTTAATCCTTGTTGCTTCCTTGTGCCTTTTACATGCAGGAAGTCAGTAACATCTGGATAAACACCCCAGAATACACAAACATTCTGAATACATATTGTATATTGTACTCAAGAGCCACTTGACTAATCGCCAGTCACGCTTATCATGACATATTATTAACCATAACCAGGACATTAAGTTTCTACATATGTAAATTTGAAAATGTTTCAATGGCTTACACACTTATCTTCACACAGAATGCAGCAACTATACATGAAACTGTACGTGAAAGCACGAAGGTTTCAGGAAATACCTTTCCTCATCATCTTGCACAGATACGTCCAACATACTGCACCAAGGTAGTGGGACATAAAGATTGATTGGAAAACAGCAGCTAATCTTGATGCATGTCGTAAATGCATGACAAGCAGCTGCAAAACATGAAATGTGAATTATGAGTCAATAATTACAAAAGTGACAGTAAAACTAACGTCAGATGTACAAAGCTGTGTGCCTCGTGGAGAGATTTGACAACTTTAAGGCAAGGATCGGACAAACACACCAGACTGCTAAAGCCTGCAGCAGGATGAAAAAATATTCTGACAGGCTTTTCATAAGACATTTTTTATTAATTTCTCCCTCTTGATTCACACCAAAATCTCTTTGATATTCCAATATTTAAAAACCTACAAAATAAAAAAAAAAAGAATCTTCCAGGAGGGAAGCCAGCGAAAAGCCTGTCTTTCTCTTCCAGTTGGAAACACACAATTGAGCTCCAAACTGCTTCTTACCCGTGTCTATCTCAAATGTGACATGTTTCCATGGCAATAGGACTGTGTAACAAAATCACCACAGGAGTCAAGAAACGCTCCACCTCGCCGAAGCCTATTAGAAGTCGATGGCTGCAGACAACATGTGCTCTCCCAGGGCCTAATATCGGACAATAACGAAGCTTAAATGCCGGTTGGACTGGGCTGAACGTACAGATCATATATCATGACGACTGAAGTGACAAAGCATGTTTGTTATCTTTATCTGGCAGCCTAACTGATAAACTTTAGTAAATGCTGAGAACAAGGAAAAAGGGCAATAAAGTCTCTACAACAGTTTGTTCCAGCTGGTTCAACGCTAAAGACCTCTGACATCTCTGCAACAGCCGAGACATGCAACATCTGTATTGTGTTTCACACTGTGAGCTTTGTACGTTCGTCTGTTCACTGCCACACATCTTAAATAACCAGTCTGACTTTCACATTTACAGCACTTGTGTGTGCAAGATGATGCAGAGAAATGCCACAAAATCTAACTCTTCCTCCCCTAGTAGGAGCCTGAAACACACAGAACGCCTGCACATGCACACAAGCTTTAAATACACCAGGAGATGAGAACAGTTATCATTCACTCTGGTGATTTCCATGCGAACGTCTGATCCTCATTAAACTGATAATTAACTGCAGCGATAATGACAACAACAATAAGAGAAATAGGCAGGTGTTGAAAGGATGTAGGGGAGCAGAGACGAAGGCCCGTATCATTAGGGATTAACCTAGCCACCGGCTCTACAAATAGACTGTCTCCACCTATAAGCCGCCAGCGCACAGACAGTTATTTGTATTGCCAGGTTGCTGCTGCAGCAGCTCCAGAGAAGAGAAGAAGACAGTTCAAAGAAGCCGAGGCGGATCGGGACTCCTGTGAAACAAAATGCAATGCAACAGGACACATTGGGGGGGGGGGGGGCTGCATCACAGATTTATGAACCAATTCACTCTATGAGCTGTAATAATATACAGCCTAAGACAACCATGAACTAAACCAGGGTGGGAGATTTACGTTTTAAAATGTCAACATCTACCAGTCACTGACAGACAAAGGTTCAAATTCACCATCCACTCAGTCACTCATTATTTTGTGTCTGAAATCTACAAGCCACTTTCAAATTTTATTAGCATTTGGCTGGCGCTAATGTACCACCATAAACAAAACATACAGCAGTGCAAATCAATATATATTAGAGCTGAAATGATTGGTAGAATAATCCCAAAAAGTCCCATGTTCTTGCCTGTCAACTGTGAAGATTTGCGGCTTCTCATCTTTGGCTTTTGAACGGTTTGTCAGCTAATCCAAGCAGTATGAAGACGTCACCTTGGGCTTCAGGACACTGTGGCGGGTATTTTTCACTATTTTATGACATTTGATAGACCAAACAATTAATCAAAAACATTTTAATAATCATCATAAATAATCAAAACTGAACCCCTACTGCAAAGTTCGAGATGTTTTTGTGTGTGTTAAATGAAATTTTTTTTTCCCATAACTGCCTTTTGACGTCTTTGCTGAAATCATTCATTATCTGTTAATCAGCAGGAATGGCCTGCTGATTAACAGATAATTAATCAGCATCTATTTTGATAATCAGTTAGCTATTTCAGTAATATTTATCACAAAAACACCAAACATTTACTGGTTGCAGCTTCACATATATGAGAATTTGCAGTTTTTCTTTGCTTTTCATATGCTTTACTTTAGGATCTGGAGACATGATGGGCATGTTTCAAAATGTCCTTAAAATGTATAGAAAAAAATTAGGGCTGTCAACGTTAACGCGTTAAACGCTTGAGATTAATCTGGAAATATTAACGCGATTAAAAATGTTGTAACACGATGACTGAGGAGACACTCGCCAGTGTGCTGACTCATTCATTTGGGTGAGATGTTACTTTGCAAACAATTCACAGGCAAGCTGTTTACGTTCTCTTTGTAGCAGACGTTACTTTGTAACTGTTCTTTATGTCGTCTGCTAATTAAGTCTGCATTCATTATGGCTACCAAGCACTCCCTGAGACTTTACTCTGCAAATGAAGAGATTCTAATTCAGGAATCAACAGAACTAAGAAATATTAGAATAAAGTAAAAAAAAGGGTTAGGGTTAGGGTTAGTGTTTTTTCCAACACCACACATTTTGTTTTATCTTCCCCCCCCCTAAAAAAATATTTTTTTGTGATAAATCATGATTAATAACAACCTATTATTGTGATTAACTTGATTAAATGTTTTAATCGATTGACACCACTAGTGGAAATATATCTAGCCAAGTTGGCTATAGCTGCTTATTTAACCTTCCATACTGTCATTGGCTTTTCTAAAATGAACGAAAAGTTAAAGCTACACAATATATTCAAATATTAACAATGGAAATAGATCACATAATATCAAAGGGCTCATTTGAAGTGAAGAGAAATATCACCTGGTTCTACAGTTCTCCTCAGCTCTACATTCTGCTCATTGTTTAGTTGTTTCATTTTTTGTTTTGGTTGTTTTCGGTGAAACAGCTCTGTAAAACCCACTGTACTGTCCCTGTTCAGCACCAAACAGCAGACAGGAGCTTAACAACTTAGAAACATAGTGAAATATTTAGTAGCTTAACAGCCAGAACGTTCTCTCAGCAGTTGGTGAAGACCAAAACAGAACTAAAAGAATCGTGAATAGTGACCTCAGTTCACCGGGTGGACAAAAGCATGAATAATACAATAGAAAATTGGTAAAATTGCTCAATAGCTGTTGGACGTGTAAATAAGTTTGCTAACATTTTAGTAAGCAGTGTTTACACACACGGCAGTTTTTAGATAATAAATCTTTACATGGAAATGTTTGAGGTCAGTGTGTGTGTTTTTTGACACCACAGACTGTTGGGAGCTCTGGGTGTGGCTGAGACACACAACGGTTTCTTTGCACAAACAGATACAGAGAAGAAGAAAGCGGAAGAAAGTGAAGAGAGAAGTGTAGAAAACTAAAGGGATAAAGAAACACACATTTAGGTGTGTGTGTGTGTGTGTGTGTGTGTGTAGTGTTGTGCTGTAAACTGGTGTGGTTGGGTTCTAATTATAGACTGTGGATTAGGTTTAAGGAGCAAGAATGCTATCATCAACTGCTGCTGCTACTGGGTTCAACCACACAAAACTATGGGATGCAGCATTTACACACACACACACACACACACACACACACAGAAATGCCATATACACACGTACACATGAGAACACAAATGCTTAAATTCATATAGATAGTCATGGAAATCGTATTGAGTCTGATCCTCATACACACACACACACACACACACACACACACACACTTCCTGACAAATACC
Organism: Nannoperca obscura; assembly: GCA_036024295.1. Lineage (NCBI taxonomy): Eukaryota > Metazoa > Chordata > Actinopteri > Centrarchiformes > Percichthyidae > Nannoperca > Nannoperca obscura. Next base: position 6,866 of record JAVQJL010006341.1, read on the forward strand.
ATTCATCATCGTAATTATAAAGAACAGGATGTCCAAGTAAGAAATGAGACAAACTTTCTTCTAATTGTTGTGAAGAGAAAGGGGAGTTCCACCAGACAAGCCCACAATACCGTCACCTCCCTTTCTCTCTCTCTGTCTTTCTCTTCTACACACTCAGTCCACACACACATCTATCTCCCTCGCTACAGTCATCTTTCTTGGTCTCTCTCCCTCTCTTTCTCTTTCTCTCTAAGTTGTCCTTTCTGGACAAAGTTGCACTGCCCTTTTCAAAGTTATTTTGAACGCCTAGGGCTCCCATTAGTATTCAGCTTAACACTGGCTCTCTTTGTTTCAAGGAGAAATTGCCAACTCTTAGCGTAAATTTTGCAATAAGACACTGGCAAATGGTCTACAGCCCAGACAAAAACGATATGATTCACTGGGTACCTCTTTTTTCTTTCTTTCTTTCTAGTTCTTTTTCAACCCCCTCCCCACCCCCACCCCCCTCCCCACCTTCCTCAGTGGGTGCTGTTATGAATCGATTTGGTACAGGTTATTGCTGTCGTGAGCTGCTTTTGAAATTTGTTTTCTTGTGAAATTGGATTTTGGTCTACCCTTGTTTTTCACATGTAGGCAATATGCTGCTCTGCATCTACCTGCAATTAGTCTAATCCATGGGCTGTTTCATCATCTGTAATGTTTAAAAGGTCTTATACACACACACACACACACACTCAGGAATGTGTGCATGTTGTGTGTGAGAAAGAAAGACAGATAGAAAGACACAGATCTAGCCAACTTTTTGTTGTTGTCTCATCACCTTCCCTTATGCCAATCCATCATAGAACACACACACACACACACTTATTCACACACACACACACACACCATTATCCGTCCATCCATCACAGTCAGTCAGTCAGTAAACATGCTGAATTTTTCATGTCCTGATTCCTTCACCTGTTGAGAACCAACTGTCTGCAGTCAGGAAAATATCCAATATTTACTCAGTTTAGAGGTCCGTGTGTGTGTGTGTGTGCACGTGTAACCTTCTCCCGTCTCCAGCAGACAGTCTACATGAAATCTTCTGTCTTCAAAGGCAGTAGGGAGTTCAGCACACACACACTGAGGCACACACTCCCTCTCTCCTACCTGATTTTGAGCTGGAGAATCAATGTGAGGGCAGGTCCAGTCTGTGATGCTCTCAGATATTCACTGAAATGTGTGAGAGCCTGAGGTGGTATCTGTATCTGTAAATGTTTTGATGGATTTGCAGCATCCTGTAACTGCTGTTCCAGTTTTTAAAGCACACAGACAGACAGTCAGGTGGAGAGCACAGACAGGCACACAGACGGTTCAGTACTGATGATGAATAGGGCTGTCACTTTTTCCAAAGAATCAAGTTTGAGCGAGTTTGAAATGACACGCAATTCATTCAAATGAACTTGAATGTGCGTTCCCCCCCAACAAATAATGTTGTTGACAAGAATTGTTTTGGTATTTTATTTACTTTATATTACACCTGCCAAACATCTAGCATATAAACCTTGCTATCTTATCAGTGATGGCATTTTTACAAGCTTCTGGCAAGGGACCTTCTGAATCTGAGTGTTCTAAATAGTAAGCAGTCAGATGAGGTTGTACACGTCGCTCCGCTCGTTGCTGGTGCCTCTGCTGCCTCACTTTGTTCAAGCTAGCTGGTGAGTCTGCAGAAATTTTGTCGTGATTGTCCGCTCACGACGGATATGCTCGCTAGTGTCATTTTGTAGCAAACAACATTACTAGCTTAGCTGAAAGTCAATAGGGAATGCAATAGAGTGCTGCAGGAATAAGTCCTAAAACCCAGAAATGAGTTAGCATGTTTGCACTTCCAGTTCCCTCGTCTCGAAGTTGGTGGGTTTCTGAATGGATTTTTGGTTAGATGTCTGAAATAAGGTCTGTGGCTAGCACAAGTTTAAAAGATTTTCACGTTTTATTCTACGACATAAAATACGTCAGTAAATATCCCACTCGTGAATTTCAAAGCTTCTACCTGTCTGAAGAAAGGCATCTGTTAACAAGTGGCTAAATGAGACTACAGAGGTTGTCGGGGTCATTAAACAGAAACTCATCTACTCATTCGTCTTGCTTTACAGCCTCCTTTCTAAGTCAAACTTTCCCAAAGGCGTTTGTAGAAGAGGGAAGGCCACAAAACCAAAGTACAAGTTGTAAGCTTAGTGGTGGTGACCTTGAGGTCATGCGACATGGTGTAGTTAGTTTATAGCCTAACGTTAGCTTTATATCATGAGGCTAACTACAACTAATGGTCTGTGTTGCTCTTATAGACTCTAAACAGGTCATTACAGTTCGAATATTATATTTTCCCCCACGTTTTCCCTAATGAAGACTCAGCTCTGTCTGGGCTTGCTTCTTTAACGTGGCAAACTTGGTTCTTCAAACAAAGTTATTATTATTATTACTTTGGAATAAAGGAAACTCGAGTAAAATGTATCAACTTTGAAGAGGTCTCATATGATTGGGTAAGTTCTGTTGAAATGATTGAACCTATGATTGGCTGGATTGGCACAATGGCTACAAGAAGCACATTAGAAGCACAGTAGTTTATTTAAAGATGAGGAACTACCTTTAAGCCTCTTGTTTTTTTTATAACAAAATAATCATCACTCAATAAGCAACAATCAAATTTAAAGTTAGGGGATAAAGCATCCATGGTAAGAGATTATTACACAATAAAGTGTGAGTTTGACTTGATCAGATTTGAATGACAGTGGCCTGTCAAAATAGGAACCCACCCATAACATTATAACCCACCAACTGACATCAGATTCTGATTCAGATGTTGCCAAATCCTGATTGGTACATTGAAGTGTGTGACATGTTTTTCCAACTTCAAAGCAGTTACACAAGCACAAAAATGAAGTACAGAGATGTCAAATAAAAAACTGTTCTAACAGAAAATATTTTTTGGTTAAGAAGATAACAAAAGAACGGAGCAAATAAGTAACAAATCTTACTTTAAGTTATTAGTAAATCACTTATTTACACATCATTTATGAAACAGACTCAGTTTTGACCAAAATTAAATAACTGTTTCAACCCACCTGTATATAATTTATACTTAAGATAGAACATTTTGTACAGTTTACTATTTGAATGAAACATCCCCATCAAAAAGTTCTTATAAATTACAATGTTTTCTGGTTGCATTAATCCTATAACAATTAGAAACAATTAGTCTCTTTTTTAAGTGTACACATTTTATTTTATTGTATAGCCTATTTTCTATTGGTTCCCGTATTGAAAAGAGTCTATCCAAAACAACTTCATTTATTGAGTTCAACTTGAAGAACATGGTCAAGATCAAGCTACACATTTGCAGATTTGGGCCCAAGGACTTCTTGCTCTGACACAGCCCAACAACAACAACAATCAAAACAAGCCTACAAAGAAAAGAGACCTTGGTAGGCCCTGGTGGACAGTGTAAAAACAGGCTGCTACAAACAGAGCTCAGGACCTGATGCGTTTCACACAATCTTTCATAAAATCATCTGTGTCAGAACATTTTCTAAGTTTGCCTGATTTAATCTTGGCAACAACATCATTGCCGTTATAATGTACAGAAATAACTTTTTGCTAGTATGAGATGTTATAACTGAAAGCATCTCAATTAACTACACACAGCAATCATCAAAACCAACGAGATAGACTCAGTTTCTTTGTTCTAACACATCTCTGCACAACATTTTTATTTAATGTATTATTAACATCGCCATAGAGACTGACTGCTGCTAATTGACTAAAAGAAAATTACCATCATGTATAATTGTTAATTGTTAATTTACTTAACAAACATAAACATCCTGAAACCAATGCTAAAGAAGCAAAAGGCTTAATGTGGGAAACTTTGTGTTGTTTGTTTGTTTGTTGGTACGCCGTGTTCCTCCATCTCCCTAAGTATCACACCTTGGCGACAGCGGCGTGGGTGGCGACAGTGTGCGGTTTCCACGGTGACAGACTGATCATTATGGGCTGTGGGACGCCATCATCTCCTCTTTACGGTCCAGATGTTCGTCAGAGAGACTGACTGAGATGGGAAGGACATGAGGGTGATTGTGTGTGTGTGTGTGTGTGTCTGCAGGAACGTCCTCGCTTGTTTGACTTTGTTTTTATGTCTGTATGACTTGTGTGTGCACCTTCCTCTTTCTGTGTGTGTGTGTGTGTGTGTGTGTGTGTGTGTGTGTGCGTGCGTGCATGCGTGTGTGAGGGTGTACGTGGCAGCAGCTGCATAGGGGATGCCAAAAAGAGTGCTGATGAGCAGGGAAAGAGTTGCTGACTGAGATGCAGAGCTGAGCTTCATGGTTGGAGGACAAAACGCAGTGTGATACAAATACACATCTATACACACACACACACACACACACACACACACACACACAATTTTTGGCACACACAGGACTAGACACTAGACACTGCCAGTCCAACATATAGCCAGGTAAACATACACCATCATCATCATGAGGGGTACAATGCAGTCCGGCATACTTACACAAACACACACACACTTCCTCAGAATATATGTAGAATATATGCTGTACCTACAATCAGTTTGTTTTTCTGCATATTTAGTATAAACATGGTCCTTTAATCAGGGGTCCAGGGTTCAACCAAAATCTCTAAACACTATCTCAGTACTGTCCAGGTCTCAGTTATTACCATGCATTCACAGTAATTAAGCTTTACTACCAGCATCAAGTTATTTTTTGTGAACCGCCTCTCAGGCTACATACATGAGAAGAAGATCTGCACTACTTAGATATATAAAAATACTGCGAACTCTTAAATTTCTTAAAATAAGAATCTATGTTACAATTTATACTCAGTATTTTCCTAAAAATACACTTTCCACGCTAGCAGTCAAAGATAAGGCAGTAAAGGACAGATTCATTTCAGTAAAGAAGCGAATACAACATATATCTATCATAATGTATGAGGTCTCTATTAAAATATTTAAGTTGTGTGTATTTACATCTCTTTATTAGACCACTATTATTTTGGAAAGCCAGATAACCAATTCCATTACAATATGTAATTTGGTAGATTTATATAAAGGAAATTACAATAACATTCACATATTTACAGTTTTGTTTTTTTTGGTTGAAACTTCATGTAGATTAATTGTGCTGACAGTCCAAGAGTATATTGTTTTTCCAACAGTAAAATTGTCATCTGCAATTCACATTTATCTACATTAGATACACAATGGATGTCAGGTATGATTGGTTACCAAGCCATCATTTTCCACCAGGTCATGATTCATTTATTTGAACTTTGGCCTCTGCACTGTCTGTATGCCTTTCTCTCTTACCACCTGTTATCCCATTGTGCTCTTGATGAGGGATACGCCACTCCTCATAGAAAATGAATGAAAGGCTCTGCCTAGGTGGCTGCATCTGGTCTGGCTTCACTGTACGTCCCTCTCCCTGCTCTGTTCTGCTTTCACTCTCACAGTTTTAAAGAAGGATAAGAATCAGTATCAGCTATCATGCATTTTGCAGTAAACTAACATGAAGTTCAAACTATGCAGTTCTTGCAGAATGTTGAATCTAGGGCTGCAATTAATGATTCTTTTCATAAACCTGCTGATTATTTGTATGATTATTTGACAGATGTTCATAAGAAGATTTCTTCAAGTTATTTTGTGTTTTGTCTGAACAACAGTCCGTGAGCCACAGATATTTATTAACTTTAAAAATCTCATGTTTGAGAGGCTGGAACCAGCAAATGTTTGGATTTAGCTATACTAGTAGCAGCATGGCGCTAGTGTTGGGAATGTTGATCGGTCGGTCCACCACTTTGGTCTACATTGTAACGTTAGTATGTCGTAACTCGTCTAATATTTAATTTAGCACAATTATATGTGAATATTTTTACTTGTCCAATACTTCGGTTTCTTGACCAATTAATTGCATTCCGATTAGTTTTAGCAGCATTTTGTTTTTGTGCTAATTATCAAATCTTAGCAAAGCTAAGATGGTGAACATGGTAAATATTCCTGCTAAACATCAGCATGTTCCTGGTGGGTTACTTTTTAACGTGAGTGATGTATTTATTGTTGTTGTTCACTTCGTGACTGTTGTGACAAAATAATAAATAATTTTCAGATTGAAAAAAATAATAATTTTCAGATTGAATCTCTGCTTAGCATGCTGACATTAGCATTTACTACAGTCTCACAGAGCCGTCAGCATGGCTGTAGACTCTTGATCCCTATTCACACAAGACTAGTATTACCGGGGGACCCTATGTGATTTTGAAATCTCACACAGGATAAGCAATGTATGTACTTTACTTGAATTTACTGACATTTGTAATCACCATAAGGAAATTTGACTTTGTGCCAGAAATCAGCACCGCAGAGTCACACAGAGGACTCCAAGGTCTGTAGCACCCACTAGATTTCTAGTGTGTGGCCATTTTAGAAAAGCAAAATAAATTCACCCACAGAAACAATATCGCAGTGTGGGCTTTTGATTTGGTTTATCTTGTATCATCCTCATCTTGTGCTTTGCTACCCGTGGATGTTTCTTTTACCTTTCAATGTCAGTACACTGGCTGCCTATCAAAAAGTGACATTTTTATATTTACTTACCAGACTTCCTTTCTGTAATGCATAAGAAAGAGACTCCATATGATATCATGCCTTGTTGCTGTTTTCTACGCTTTGATCAGGATAACAACTCAGACAGGAAGTGTCATTTATCAGAACATTATGCCATTATAGCAACTTTAACATTGCTATAAAGAGCATAAATGTCACCTTTCAACTATCATGTTCCAATTGAGTTATACCACTAACAAATCCACTGTAATTACAGTACACTTAATTACGAGACATCTCTGTCATAGAAGGGGGGTTAGTGCTATATGTTGGTTAGGAAACCAAACACAAGTTTTGGGGTTTTTTATGTGTGGAATCAGAGCGTTAACTAGCTGATTGCTTGTCTTCCACTATAAGTGCCTATTATTCAACCCAACAAAATGCATATCAGGAAAATTGCAGCCTGGCCAGCTTTTTTGCCTCAAGTGCTGCTGCTGAGATGCTCTGAGAGCAATATGACAGAAAATGGCCTGTGCTCATGGTTTGAAATAATAGAGAAAAAGGAGGGGGAAAAAAGTATTGCACTCCCTCTCTCTAAATGCAGTTTTGTTTTATTGTGAATTAAATTGAAGTGGAACACAAGAGGAGGAAGAGTTTGAAATGCAGAGAGCAGAGGAAGGGCAGGGAGAAGGGAGAGATAAGGGTTGAGAGGCTTAGAGACAGGAAGAGCAGAATGAGGAGGAAGCATGGAGGCAGAGAAAGTAGTGGGGGGATGCTGAATCAGAGAGGAGAGAGAGATGCTGTGATAAGTACTGCAGAGAGGAAGTGGGGCTGTCAAGATAAAGACAAACTCAGACAGAGGGAGAAGAAGATTAGAGGCAGGCTCGACATTTCGAAGAACGATGGAGGAGAGAAGGAGAGCAAATAGAAAGACGAAGAAAAAGAGCAACGGAAAGAAGGAAAGACAGACAGAGAGAAAGTGAGAGAGGCCAAGGAAGTGTCTTCATGGTGCCAGCCAGGAGGAAGTGCCAGTGGACATAACCACAGCAGTAGCACTGGTCGCTATGGGAACCAGCGGGGCCAAAAAAACAGAGTCCGGTCAACAAGGCCAAACTGACTCTGTCTTTCATTTTCTCAGGGAAACAAGAGGAGAAAATATCGGAAAGCAACATTCACTATTTGTAACCTTTTGGTATTTTAACCGGAGTCACGCGATCTGTTTTTCCCACTTTGAATCCCACTTGTGAGAGACATGCATTAATGGTGTGAAAAAAAATAGCATGTAGGACATACAACCTGCAGCACATGTCCACACTTTTGGGATGATTGCTGTGACATTTGAAGGACAGATGGCGAAAGCCGCTGCTGTAGCTGTAGGTCAACGACTAGGAGTTAGAGGGTCAACTCACTCCACTACTTACTAAAACCGTAGCACTTAGTCTGCATTGGGATCCATTGTAAAAATCCTCCCAGCCTGTGTGTATCCTGTAGCACTGCTGCTCGTATGGAAGTGGAGCGGTGTGGTCAAAATAGTTTATGTTCTTTATGGACACATTTTTGCATAACATAACTTATAACTCTGCAAAGTCATTGCTGAGATCTGGGAACACAACATCATACAACGAAGACGGATGGGGTAAAAACACAAGTGTTCTGATGATCAGACAGGTTGTAATAGCCAACAGGTTAGTCATATTATCTAAATCAGAGGTTCCCAACCTTTTGTGACTCTGGTACCCAATTTTATTCATGACATCTTTTGCTACCTCAGCTATCTGAAATAGAGTCTATGTTACGACTGATCACAAGAGCAGAATCCAAATGCACTACTCAGGACAAGAGTATTAAGGTTTAAAGAGTCTTTACTGGTGAAAGGTTTAACCAACAAGAAAACACTCAAACAAGGAAAAAGACAGTCCAGGCTTGAAGAACACAACAATAACTAGACCTGAACATTGGCACTAGAGAAGATTCTTGACTTGGGTAATTGCTGGTTCTCTGACAATAATGACAAGATGAACTGACAAAGTGAGACAAAGACTATAAATACACAAGGTAACGGGGAACAGGTGGAAACTATCAGGGCGGGGAAAGACAGTCAGACTGGTGGGAAACACAAGAGGGCAGGAAGTCAAAACACGTGACACGAGAGAGGTACATGAATATCAAAATAAAACAGGAAATGACAAAAAGACAACATGAACATTAATTTAACTAACTAACTGAATAAAATTAACAAACATTGCCAGACATAACAGTCTAGCCTGGACTGGTACTTTGGTTTTGTGCAAATGAGAGCGGAAAACAACTACACACAAGTAAGTTCTTGACAAGCGAACCAAACGTTTTAAACCAAACCAAAACTCCTGCACTGAAAAACTGAATGCAGTCCTTGTAGTATCTGATCGCATAACAGCTCAGTCAGCTGTTGGATGGTACTGGCTGGTTGACATGTCGTCAAGGTGGATTGACCCAAACTCCATTAAACCTTTTGCTAGCTTGCTGCCTTTGCTATGATACAACTGCACTGATTGTCAGGTCATGACAATGTGCAGTCTTGTGAAGGTGTTCATGAAGCTCATGTGTCATACAACATAATAGATATTTTCTACAAAGGTTTATGTCATCTAATTTGCCTAAATTGTTTAGCACACGTCTGATCATCTGACTGCTCGTGTTTCTTGCCCCTTCCTTTACATCCTAGATCACAGCAATTCACTTGGTGAGTACAATGCTATTAATAATGATAGGAAATGGCCAGTACTGAGTTAACAATAAAACTGAATGATCAGGCTGTTGCACCGCAGCAGTTGCTCTACGGCCAGGACACCAAATAGGTCAATTGTTGATTACCATATGAACAAAGGTAGCTAGCAATTTGCCAGAGTACATTCAGGACGTAAGATAGGTCATCAGTTATGCATATCGATACTGTACAGTCTTTGATTAATTACCAATTACTTACAACACTGACATCAACACAAATCAATTATGCCAGTGACGTGTAAGTGCAAAAAGTGACAGGGGTATCAATAATTAAGTAGATTCAATTAGATAAAGGTGTCATATTATACTTCATCATGTTACATTATGGTCTGTCCCTCATCATACAGCACACAGGCTGCTCTGAGCTGTCGCCACATCAGATTAATGTGTTGCTTAGCCACATGAACATCCTCCAATTGATCGGAAAATGAAGTGAGTTCTCAGTGTGACCAAACACACCTCCTGGCTGCAGGGCAGACGGGTCAGTTAGCTCCAGTTAGCTGATTTGTGTGTGTGTGTGTGTGTGTGTGTGTGTGTGAGAAAGAGAGAAACAGGGAGGTAGAGCGGAGGAGAGTGGAAAGAAAGAGAACGAGTGGTTTTTGCATGCTGTGACTTGTCCTGTTCAGATTCAGACAGCAGTCAGGGACCCTGTGGCCTCCCAGCAGTGCAGTATGACACAGCTACTAACTCTCTGTATGCACACACACACACACTCGTCCCCATCCAGCCCAGTGCATTCTAGCCGGAAGTAGGACAGATGAAAGAGAAAGAGGAAGAAAGAGACAAAAATGAACAGAGAGGCAAAAACAGGAGGTGACAGTTGAAAAAATGAGAGAATGAAAGATTGAAAAAAACAAAAAGGCAGATAAACAGAAAGAGAAACACACAAATTTGATAGAGGCAGTACATTGCGTGATCTGTTCTCCAGTGTGCTCGTGGTGCCGGTGGAGTTGCCGAGTGTTTTTTGGAAACTAGGTCATTGTTCCTCCCACTCAGCCTGTCTGATCCGGCACATAGCCCGGCTTTATTTTTTATTTTATTTTTTTACCAACTAAGCACCTCTCTCGTCTCGTCTTTATCGGGTGGGGTAAAGCAGACAAGTAGGATTGTTAAAAGTCAAGCACTTTCTAAATGTGGCAGCACACACACATATATATATATATACATA
>JAVQJL010006343.1:0-22970 GCA_036024295.1 Nannoperca obscura
CTTTTAACTTAGTGAGGGAGAGAGAGAGAGAGAGAGAGAGAGGGAGAGAGAGAGAGAGAGAGAGAGAGAGAGAGAGAGAGAGAAGGGGGAAGATGGGGAGGAGGCGAGACTGGTAAAGAGAGGGATGGGGAGTTGGTAAAACAGTTGTGTGTGGGGGGGGGGGGATTTCAGCTACATTTATCCCTGGGCTTTGATATTACAGCCTCTCACCTCTGTCCTCTCATCCTTTTCTATTCCTTTACTTCTACCTCACTCACCACTCTTGTGTCTGTTTTTATGCATATAGATACTTGTTTTATTCATTTTTGCACTGTCCCTTTTGACTTTCATTCACCTAATCCTCGCCTGCATTTCTAATCTCTATACAGTGAATTTGTAATTACTTGGTTTTTCTTGTTATTTCACCCCCCTCCTCCTCTGATTCACTATCATGTAGTATGACATAATGTATAACGAGAAAATGTAACACTTAGGATTCGTCTTTGATACCAGAGACCACATTTCAGGTCATACTTCAAGCTAGTGTTATGACATTTTAAATATTTAACCAAAAGCACAATCTTTCCTTGAACTAAACCAGGTGGCTTTAGTTCCTTAAGTGTCACCTGATCCGATCTCAAATGCCATTAGCAGAGACTGAAACCAAAAATGTAACCTGCATTGACAGAGAACATTTTGCAGATATAGTCGATATGAACATATCTTGATAACACTTAGTATGAACATACAGTATATGCAATGAACGCAGTGAATCTGGATATTTTCAGTATGATTGTTTTGATGAATTGTTGCCTATGAATGTAATTCTTGGGGTGATAGTTGCCCCTAACCCTAGAAGCAAGTGTGAGGGTGTGCTGCTTCATATTTTTTAATGAATCTGAAGCCTTGGATATTTTCCAACATTAGAGGGCATTGCACTTTCAGTTCTCACACTACGTGCCTTTTTCTATTTAATTTGTGCTCACTGCTTCCCTTTTCTCCTTCTTGCCTTGACATTCGTGTAGCTCTGTGTTGCTGTGCTGTTCTGGAAACTCCCCTGTTGAGTAACGAGCAAGTATGTGCTTTGTTGTGTAGATTCATATTATTGATATCTGGCTGCTCCATACTCCATCGTTCTTTCTCTCCATCCATCTTCCTCCACTCCTAATCACCCATTTTTCTTTTCTGCTGCCTCCTCCTACTAACATTCACCCATGGTGAATTTGTTACATGTGCCACTTTTCTCACATCCTGCATCTGACATATCTCCTCTTCCCTCCTTCCTCTCCTTTCTTTCTCTTTTCAATCCTCCATTAGTCTTGCCTGTCCTCTTCCCCTCTCCCCTCACCTCCTCCCAGCCCCTATCTTTAGTAAATTTGTTGTAAGTGTTGATTGTAACAGGTGGGTACACAGGGTACGGCTCTGTTAATCTCTTGTGTGTGTTTTCTCTCTTAGCCAAGAAACAGGATACACATTTAATTCCTGCACACAGATTGCCATCCAAGTGACGTGTTTTTAAATTGCTAGAAAGCCAAATCTACTCTGCTGTATTTCAGATTTGTGTTTGTCTGCTATGCTTTTAGAAACGTTAGCTTGCACATATTGAACACGCTGTTAAATTGAAAGAAGTGATCATTTTGCCATGCAAATTGGAATAAAGAGAGACCGCACTCCAGTTAGCTGTTCCAGCTGTTCCAGCTGTTCCAGGGCTCTGGATTTTTATATAAAATTGCTCTTTTCCTCCAAAGTCTTGTGCAAATGTGCATTTACAGACTGGTGTCATGAGTGTAATAAGTATAATCATAATTCATTATAATTGAATGCAAAGACACGGTGGCTTCCTGCAGGAGCCATCAGCCAAGATAGCCCTGCAATGGACTAACTGTGAAGAAATGATGGAATTCTAGAAAGTGTATTTCTAATGAGTCTCCAATGTATTTTGTCACTGACTTTGTGCATTTCATCCAAAATTCCGCTAAATACGCACATATAATATGCACACACAAATCAAATAAATTGCTTGAACCATTATAAAGCACTCCAAATATGAAACAATGTTCACACATGCATCCACACACACATACACACATACACACACATGTGCACACAATCTGTCAGTATTCCATAGCCTCTTCATTATTTCAGAGATGATTAGAAGTAGACATGACGTGAACATGTTGAGTAGGCAAGCACACTTGCACGCGCCAACACACACACACACACACACACACACACACACATAAAAAACACACACACACACACACACACACATAAAAACACACAAATTAATAAATACACAAAAACATGTTGGGCACACCAAGATAGCATGTGTTACCCTAAGGGTGTGACCACAAACGCACAAGCGCACACATGCACAGGGACGGGATGCACACACACACATACACACAGACTCTGATGAGTTACGAGAAAGGCAGATGAGAAATTAACAAAGACAGACAGTCTCATATCCAGCTGGTGCATCCTGTTGGTGTGTATGTGTGTGAGTGAGGTGTTTTAATCTTCGTAAAGAAACAATAGCAACATGGCCGGTATAGGAGGAGGTATTTTCATCTAAGATGGAAGCTTGGAGTTAAATGGGAAATATAGGAAACCCTTCTATACAGAAGAATGGACACATAAACGGCAGTGTTGGTCAAAGGTTCGATCCCTGGTGACAGCCAGAGTCTGTCCCTGTCATACTGTCCTTGAGGAAGATACTGATCCCCTTAATGACAGTGTGCTGTCCTCTGGGGACAATACATACAGAAGCTGCCGTTAAATCCCTACACCACAGCAGAACACAACTGAAATGTCTAATTGGAATGCAGAGAACATAATGAAATGGAAAAGGTTGTTCATTATCATCGAGAAAGCAGGCTGTTTTCAATATAAAAGCTCCACAGACCAAATCATGTTGATGTCATAGCAACCAAATATTAAGTTGAGCTAGATCAATTTGGTGTCAGTCCCGTCAGTTTTCCTTTGAATCGTAACTATATTAGTTATTTGATTGCCAGTTTCTTCGGAGGAAAGTTAGTGGAGGAAAAAAATTGTTAAAAAAAACAGCTGTGAGTTCTTAATGGATGGTTGTACTTATAGCCACAGATATATGAACATTGTTGTAGTAATATTGTGCAAATGATGTAGCAGTGATAATCTTTACTCATAAATATGATATAAAGCGTTGACTAATTCAGTTATTCTTATTATATTATTACTAAATCTTTAGAATATGGTTTGTAATTTGTCATTGTAATTTAACTCAACTTTTCTTCTAGATCCATCATCGCACAATTCAACAAGCTCTCAGTTTCTTTATCTGTTGCAATAAGACAAGTTTACAGATATCACTTTTGAATCCTTGTGGCTCCTTGCTCTGCATGTCATATCTTATTCTACTCTTAAATCTTATGTAGCAATGATGTTATGGATATCAGATTTTAGAAAATGAAATAGTTGCCATGTGAACATTAAAATATTTTCAGTTTTTGCTACAGTGCACCGCTCAGCAATGCAATATAGACATAAACAAAATGTTTTAGAGCCTTCAAATCTTCTAATTTCCCAAAAATGTCATTTAAATGTACTTTATGGGTCCATCATCAGTAATATGCAGGTTGTTTAAATACATGCACTCATGTTTAACAAAAACAAGTGTTAGACATGATTTTGTCAGTGTAGGTGTGAGAAAACATCTCAGTTAAGTGAGATGTTCATGCATTAGCAACACATTAACTCAGAGCCTTAAGGGACTTATTACTAAACCGCTACAGCATCTTTCCAGTAATTATTCTTATGTTTGTGGAAAAGACCAATTATTTGAATGTTTATGTTGTGGTGGTAAAGAACAGTCGGGTCTCTAAAGACACAGACAACTGCACAGCACACAGATAGACAAGACATGCAGACACACATGTGAAGGTAATTTGATCAGTCAGTTTGCTAGACAAACGAACCCTCCATGAACCCAACTACATTCTTTGCTGTCAGATAGAAAAATCTCCGCTCCAACATATTAACAATTTAAATTACCATCAGTTGTGGATTCAAATTCATGTGTTTTAAAAACAATATAAACTAGTTTAATTAACTCTATAGGGGCCATCTAATAATCATCATTTGACAAAACATGTTTATTTTGTTTTTCCCAATCTAAAAAAAATAAATAATAGTACTTCTGGTACAGCTGGGTACTGGAAGGGAGAGAAAGACACAGAGCAACAGCGGGTGTGTTGTGTGTGTTGTGTGTGTATGTGTTTGGACCGTGTGTGTGATGACAGGTGACAGGTGATGACTTGTGCCTAAGCCCGCAGAAACATGGCTGTCAGCAGACATCACACACACCTCACAATCAAATAACCCACACATCTCACAAGTTCATCACCTTGTGCTGCTATGAGCTATGCTCATAAGGATAGCAAAATGCCTTTTTATATTATTAAATCAATTCCCACATCCCATTATTAGTAGATGTATTTGTTTAGCATGACATGTCATGGCATGTCTAACCCTTTGTAAGAAAGAAAGTATTTGGACTATTTTTATTATTCTAATCATCCAGTTGTGCCTGCATGCACACACACTCTAACCTTCAACTGCAGTCCTATTGGCTAGGAGTCTCAAAGCTCTGCAGGTGATGCATTTCTTTACTGAGTGATGATGTATTTTTCTGTCTGAGTCTTGCGCCCTGGGAGCCTTTTTGTACTGTTGTTCATCCTGTCTATGTATGTGTGCGTGTTTTTCCATGCACAGGGTGCCTTCCTGTAGGTGTGTGTGCATGTGCGTGTGTGTACTTGTCTGCTTCATTCCCAGAGAAGACTCATTTTCCCAGCAGGCCCTGTCAGGCTGTTTCTGGGTGCACTCAGTTCACAGCTGGAGGCTACTGCTGTCACCTGCTTACCTATCTCCTCTCCTCTCCTCTCCTCTCCTCTCCTCTCCTCTCCTCTCCTCTCCTCTTCACTTGTGACCTACTGTATGCATCCCCATAAAACACTCATGGAACTGGTCCTTTATAGCTGGCAGTCAAATTACTCCAAAGAAACTGTGCAGTCAAACGATTGCGCTGAGACTCCAAAAGTCCTATTTTTACAGCAGTATTTAGTGAAAGTCTTCACTAAAATTGCTGTTTTCAAAAGCTTTCATGCTTGGGTGGCCACCAGCATGCCCCAAAAAGAAGGACACTTCTGCAGGGCAGGCAGGGATGGTAACCAAGACAGCTACAGTTACAGCTAATACTATAAAGGCTATACTATAAATATAACTCAAAGGCACTAATTTAGGCTCTGCATATGGACACACACAAACCCCAAACAGCCTAGTTAAACAATTGTGAGCAAAAAAAGAGGAGGAACAGAGAGCATATGTCGGCAAATAAGAAGTGAAAAGGAATGATGTGCAGGAGAATGACGTTTGCATGCACAGACATAATACATCCCAGAGGTGACGGCAATGCAGCCTTTGTCCAGCTCACAGACAAAAGCTCAGCAGGGTGTTGCAGTGGACAACAGTAAACGTTTTGATCTTTGACACTGGCCGTCTGTTTCTCCCACACCCTGACCCTGCCCCGCTCTCTCTCTCTCTCACTGTCTCTCTATCTCTCTTGCTCAGGGTCACTGGGTCAGACACAGAGCAGATGCTTAACCATACGAACAAAACCAAACCTGACACCGCAACACGCATACTCCCATTCTGTCACCTCCCCTTGTTAAAATGGGCTAGTCTCTCCGGACGATATTTGTCACCTGTTTTGTTGTCCATCTTGGATTTCCAGTGACACTGATAGAACAGCAGTGGAGACTGATGAAACAAAAGCTGGATTTAACTCCATGTAATCCAGCTTGATTGCAACCTACTTATATCTGAGGTCTGAGGTTTGTGTTGTAAAATATTTGATCTTATGTTTACTGGTAACGTATTTGTTGGCAAGGCTCAAACTGGGATTTACATCTGGGTTGAAGTCTCTATGAACCTTCTTGGTCACATGTTGAGTATTGACTGATGTCTTATTTTGAGACATTGTCAACCTTTTTACATCTATAATCCAACTTATTATTATTTAGATAATATTTCCAGTTCAATTCAACTTAGATTCAATTCACTTTGGTTTAATAACTGTCCTTAGCTGATTAAGTCCATCACCATAACAAAATTGACGTCTTTTCCAATAAGTCAAGTTCATGTGAATACCACAGGTCGAGCAAAATCTAGATAATCATTATGCTAAAAGATGTTTTTATTTTTTGGCAAGCTTCCTGTGATACACTTTGTCCCTGTTGTATTTGATATTACGTGGTTTACAAAAAAATACAACACTAAGTGCCTCTTTGGCTGGAAAGGCATGGCAAACAATTTAATCTCCATTTTGTTGCTAATAGAAACCTATAACCATATGTTTGGTTAAGACACTGTCCTCCCTCCAATTTTCCTAAGTATTTTACTTCACATATACAGTTTTGTATTTGTCCATCCCAGTCACAGTTACAATTTATATTTGAGAAAGGTTATGCACAATTATAGAATGAGGTGCTCCAGAATATAACAGTTTATATTATGTACTATGATATGTTTTAACAGGGCAAGGAAAGAACTGGGTGCATCAGATTTTAAAAAAATAAATATTAGTGGAAAAAATGAATAAAAGTATTATCATAACATTTCTCTTAAAGCTAGTTCAGTATTAACATTGTCATTATTGAATTATTATTATTATTGAAAAGTCCAATGCCACATATAATATGGTGTCATAGCAAGTCTCTCTTTGTCGAGTGATGTTTTCACCTTGCTGCTGCAATCTTCTGCAGGTAATTTACTGTATGTCCTCCAACAAAGGAAGCAAAAGGCTATTTTAAGTACTAGTCAATGTCCAAGTGCCTAGTAGAGATTGAGCTGAAATGAGTTTCTGAGATCAAAAGAAACAGAACGAAAAAAGGATAAAAGGGATAGAAACATAAAAGGAATTGAGTCCCTGGATCAGAATTGCACCTTTATAGAACAGAAACAAACAGAATTAAAATCCATTCGACCACAAGGAACACCCGACTCCACATGTGTCACAAAGGTCACTGCGTTCGAAAGAAAATTCTCCCAACTTCTCACAACTGATAAGGTTCAGTTTCCACAAGAGGATTTTTCTTGTGCTCCACAAAACTCAAAGGACGCAGTCCACAAAGCACTACTCTGTTCAGATTTCTCTCTCGAGTGTGGTGACCGTGGCCACAGGCGCACACAACTGAGGGTTTAAGGTTTCTCGCCCACCCACATCATTACCACATGTTCAGTTACTTTCATTTGCAGTCACTTCAAATGACATAAAACACAATCAGTTTCTTTGGTTTAGAATTTCTATTAGACCCTTTTAATTAGCACCCTTGACAATGCACTCTTTTCAGGATGGATCGCGCCCATTTAGCTTACATTGTTTTGTCATATTGCTAATTGGTTAGTTTTAAGTTAGAATAATTAAATTCTCTTTGCCTTTGAGTTACCTGGCTGGTGAGTTCTCCTTTCTGGTCTGACAAAATATGGGGCTGGGGGTAGATTTCATTTTTATGACTTCAGGATAAAACACAGAGATTGCTGACTTTGAGACCTTCTTTCACAATCTAATGATATTTCCTTGGTCATGTATTTATAATTTATGACACCAAGTGTTGAAGGCAACATTAACAAAATGTCAAAAAGTAAAATTTTGCCTGCAGAAGAGGAAAAAAGGCCAGCATCTCTCTGACCAGTTTGTTCTGATCTAAAAGCCACTTTGGTTGTAAATTAAACAGACTGGGCACATTTAGAAAACCCCTGCCACCAAGGTTTAAATATTAATTTGATGCCCTTTGCATATGCATGCAGTATTTAACTTAAACGACACATTACACATTTAAGCACTCGTGTGGCTTTGGCTAAGCCATTAACCTAGTTCTGTGATTTATTTTGTGTTTTCAATTACAGTTAAAAATACAGGCCAACTGTTAATGAAATTATTAGGAGAATGATGGATTATATGGATTACATTCATTCATTTGTCCTTAAAATGTAGGTAAGACACTTCAAATTAGAGTTTGATGAATTTTGGGGGAGCGATGCATCTCATCGAGGCTCACAGGTCAAACCAAAGTCATCTGTTTGTTACTGCTTCTGTAATTTCTGCAGATGTCACGGTGATTGTTGTGTTGGATGCCAACAAGTAATCCAGATACAAATTAAATTCTCCTTATTCATGTTGAGGAGAAAAGCATATAAAAGCACAAGAAAAGCTGAGCCTGTGGATTTATGCTTTGGCTATGTTCTTCTTACTGACCTGTCCACTTCAGTAATCAGGGGCGATAACTAAGATTAATGACATGTATTACCTTGAGACAGTCCTATTGACTAATACAGTGCAGCCCAGACTTTAGATTATATTAAACGTCATACATATCATACCCTTCATCTGCTGTAGAAATATTGTGTCATACTTCTCGTGCTCATCACAAAACATTTAAATTTCATGCAGCATGACATTTATCATAACATTACTGGAATCAAAGTGCAAAATGATAAAGGCTGATAGAACGGTTTGATTCTATTCTAAGACTTGTGAGCTATAGATTAGTACCAGACTTTATAATTTTGCTTTTGCACAGTGCAGCAAATCAATTACTTGTGCTTGTTAGCAAAGTTTTTACCAAAATACCAGACAATTATCATAAAGAGAGCTGCTAGGCAACTTCATCTCTCTTATGCCTTTTGTGCATAGAGTACAGTATATCTGCTGAACAGAGCACAAGAGACAACATAAATAGACAAGAAATTTAAGTCTTATACTCATAACAAGAAACCCATGGTGTTACCGGTTTTGTTTCTGCATATAATGGTAACATTACAACAGGACTTTACAAGGGTATGGAAACAAATACAAATATACTATAATAGGTGACACAAACAGAAAAAATAAACAAATAAATAAATACAAGTCAGTGGATAAATGCTATGCATCACGCTGTATTGCCTGATTCTCCACGATGGAAATGAGGTAAGAGTAAAATGTTGCTGAGCTGTCCAGAAGAAAACAGTCAACTCTGCATCACTTTTAATGTTTTCTTTGTTGTCTACTGTATCTCATTTTGTGAGATACAATGTTTATTCTTATTTCCTATTCTATGTAATATCAGCATTACAAGCGATTGCTTCAACATACTTTTCACATAAAATTTAATTGAGGGAGGCATCAGCTATTGGGAAGGAGCTTTTCTGTAGACAATAAAAAAGAGATAAATAAATGGGACAAACCACATGAAGAATTAGATTATAAGTCAGTACAACTTAAAAAGTATAAAAAGCATGTTTAGAAGTTGCAATTTTCATCATGGCCATTGAAAAGGAAATGAACAGAAATTACTAAAAAGACTTAGGCGGTTCTTTGAAGTTGAGTGAAGGAGCGTGGAGAAACTAGTTCATGCGGCCATGTTTGCAAGCACCCTGCCTGCTTAAGGGTCCTTTAGCAAGACATGCAAAGTTAAGTGTGAAAACTGAGTGACAACAATATCAACAACAATGCTGATGATGACATAATGTGACTTAATGTGAAATATTTGAAGCATGTGTGTGTGTGTGTGTGTGTGTGAATCAGCCTTTGGAGTGGTATTGTGAAACACTGTCTTGGAGGCCCTGAGCACTATTGAGAACGAGCTGTCACATTCATTTTTACACGGAAGGTAGCTTCTTTTTTTTTTTTACTATTAGAAATATTTTGGCTGATGCCACGCAACTTAATGTGCTGTGACGTAGCTTCAACTGAGCGTAAGCTGTGGACTATATCTGCCTGAGTTGCAGACTTCTGAAAATCATTTTCATCTCCATGCTAGGTCGTTTAAACAACACAGAAAGGCAAGGGATTTAATCGACTGGCTTATGAAGCAAAAATAATTTAGGCTTGTCATTGACAAACACAGTCTCAGTGGACGAGGCACAGGTACGCGTGTCCATCCATCCGTCCACTCAACTATTTGTTGCTGTGTCTGAACATACTGCAGTTGTCAAGTCGTCTCTGTTGGCTTACTATAAATGTTCTCTACTGATGCGCTGAGCATGAAACAAGTGTCTGCTGTCTAGGATTTAAATGTGGCATGGTTAAAATGTCTCACCTGCTTTCATAATGATTTTGCATACAGTTAGAGTAATTACTGGTAGTTTCTCAGGATCATAATGAAAAGTCAATCATGCTCTGTTACTTTTAGGTTGTCTCAATGAAAGAACATGTTCAAGAATAGCCTTTTTAATGAACCTCATTCTCTGTAGGCGTATCCTCCCTCCTCAAAGCTTCATTATTTTTATGTTCACTTGCTTGATCTGATCTTCGTATGAAAACCCACAGATAACTTTCGGCGGTCCAGAAATCCCCCTTGTAGAGGATGATACTCTTGTTTAATTGGTCATATTGTAGAACATTCAGAAAACCATAGTCCATATGAAAACCAAAGGCTTCCACCCTCTCAACAACTCTCATAACATATGCAAACCTGAAAGACCCATGATGCAGGAGGAGTAACCACAACCAACAACTAATGACAATGATTATTGCAATAATACATTTAATAGTAGAAGCAAATGTAGTAATAAGACAAGATGCAATGGTCAATGCACAACGCTCCTTTTAAATGAAATTTGATTGAAGGAACAGTGCTTCTTGTGTGCTTGCTGATCGCTGTAGTTGTCCCTACTTTAATTTGGTCTAGATGTGAGTAAACTGACCCCTGATGTTGCTCTCTGTCCCCTTGGAGGGAAGATTTATGAGTAAGAGCACCAGGGGAAATAGGTGTAGCAGATACTAAGTACCAATGTAAGTGTGGTGGAAACAGTGGGACACCGAAATTATAATCGCACCTCCTCTTCACAGCTCAGCAGGCTTTCAGGAACCTGCCAAGATCACATTTAACACACACAGACAGACAAGACACACTCAGACACTCATATACACATGCAGAAAGCGGCAGACAGTCCTCCTGGAACACCAACACGTACCCCCCCACAGACACACACACAAACACACATCTTCTACTAAAGTGATATGCCTGTTCAATTTTTGAGCATTGCCATGTTTTTTGTTTTTAGATTTTTGTTTGTTTTTTTGGGCAATTTGACTCCTAAATGTCAATGGGAGTAAATATTGAATTTATTTGTTTGCAACGTGCTACTGATTTTCATTAGAGGGATAATTAATTCCATTCACGCAATAATGCAAATGTTGCCAATATTGCGATTAAGGCAATACTCTGATTACTGTAAGATGATACATGCATAAATCCCCCATAAAAAATCTGTTTATTCCGATTATCTTAACCATATTGTGTAGGTGGATTTTTTTTAACTACATCATGCTCGTCAAATCCATGTGCCCTCTGTAATTGCAAAGTGTCATCAATCAGACGCCGTTATATACATTTTGGAAGGCTGTTGGAGACAACACATGCAGCTATTGACGCAATAATTTAGTGATGATTGGTCAGAACGGTGGGTTTTAAGAGAGTTAAGTTGGTGTAACTGTGGACACCTATACCCCAGTTTCATTTGTTTAGCAGACACTCTTATCTAAACCACAAACACAACTGTTTTGTCTTTATAATTGTGTTCATACACAGCACAGCGCAGAAAGCTAGTGGGAATAACACCTAATTAGTACTTAATGTTAACATGAAGAATTGACTGATAAGAGAAATGAGGGTGTGAAAACAAACAGGGTGTGCTCTTAATGTGAAGGCATCCTCTCAGACGAATAAGACCTGGCTTGAATGCATATCATGAAAGTAGAAAACATATTTCTGACACCAATTCGACATCTTCATTATGTATTTTTTTATTTATAAGAGAAACTACTGTATTTTATTTAAAAAAAAATACTTAAACGGGATTTAAAAAGAAACCACAGATTACATCAATAAAGAAAATGACCTGATATTATTTACGGCTGAAAAATAAACTAAATGGTGCTACTACTCTAATGGGGTGTGTGTGTCAAAGACAGGGTTTAGTATTGATTTTCTGTAAAAGTTGAGTGTGTACTTCTGTGTGTGTCTACTTATCAATGTGTGTTTGTGAGTACGTTCGTATCTGTTTGTGTGTGTCAGTCAGGTGGTTTATCTCGGCTTTGTGAGAGAGGCAGCAAATCTCCCTGTAATTACAATCTGAACAGCCCTGACATTTTACCAAGCCTTCCCAGGTGTGTGCATGTGTCTATGTCTGTGTGTGTGTGTGTACGCATGTGTGTGCTAAAGGCCTTTTGTCTTGTGGGGCTGAAACAGCTGGGTGCTCCTTGCTAATTAACGAGAAACCTCATAATTACTGTTAACTGGCCTACTATAGCTGACAGAGAGAGAGAGAGATAGAGAGAGAGAGTCAGGCAAATATTTTTACAGTGAAGTGGGAGTGAAAAAATGAAAACCACAAAAAAGTAAAACTAAATTCATGAACATGTGTGGTGCTAGAAAAGTTGTTAAAACGCTTGAGATTTAGGAATGCAGTCTTGATGTTTCTCAACAAAATGATTCCAGTTTGTTAGGCCATATGTTTTATTTTTGTACTTACTGAAGTAATTACTGAAATGTGGGAACACAGTGTCATCGCTGCAGCAAAGTCAGGGCAAGAATCGAGTGGTCAGATGATTAGACAGGTTGTAAGCAAGTCAACAGGTTGGTGGTATTAACGACCTGGCTAAACAGGATAAAATGGATGGAGGGACTTTATTTTGATGTTAAACAGACTGTGAGCTCACTTGAAATGTCACTAATAGTCACTCATTGCACGGGAAAACTGTAAAACTACAGCAAGCATGGTAGGTCAAAGTTGAATCAGGAAGTCAGTCTGTAAACTGTGATGGACAGCGTGGCTATTTTACAGTTCACTTTCATTTTCTCTTCCAAATATTAGAAACCGAGGGCTTTGTTTAAAGGATTAGTTTGACATTTTGGGAAATATCCTTACGTAGGTGTACGTCACGTGGTTTAATGAGAGGGACATGGAACAATGCTTTGGTATAAAAGCATTATATAAATACAGTCCATTTAATGATGGACATAACAACTAAAATAAAACCCAGGTTTTTTTTTTGCTAAACAATTAAAAGTAAATCTTTGTTTTTCCTATAGTTAGGCTTTGATATAGTATCATCATGTAGCTTATATACACTTTGTTAAAACAGATCACAGTTACTATTATAATATACCTGTCTGGTTGTCTGTTCCGGTAGCAAACCAGAGTTTCCCTTGTCCTGGAGACAACAACCTACACCCATAATGGTAAAATGACTGACTGAGAAAATTAGACATTTAAAAAAACTGAAGCCCAGTGATCATAGCAAACTATTGAATTAAGCACAGTTGTTGTGTGCCAGTGTGTGCAGAAATGAACCCTGATAGAAAACTGATGGATGAAACCTTAAATCAGAGCAAAACTATTTTGCCCATGGTAGTCATTGCTTTTGGGAAATATTATAAGGGGCACTCACACACAGTAGCAGCGCTGCAGGGACACGCATCAATTCCAGTCATCAATATAAACAGAGATGAAAGAGAGCCATGGAGAGGAAAGAGTTGTTGTTTCTCACGAGGCAAAATGTTTGTGAGTGTTTGTATGCATGCTTGTGATGCACATGCAATGTCTCGTTTGTCTCTCACTGGCTGTCGTTGGTTGTCTTTGGAAGGAGTCTTAAACCACACCTCAAAAGGTCACATACATTGGTTAAGAGATACTCACACAAATACTCGTATTACTTGACAAGGAAAAAAAATAAACGTCACAACAGATAAATTCACACACATGCTGACAGCCACATTTTCTTACAAAATAAGAGAGCCAATCCTTCACAGGTTCCTGTTGTGTCTCTTGGGGTCATATTGATAGTTCAAGGAACTGAAAATGATGTATCATGTATATGTTGTCTCCACTAGAGGCTGTACATGTCGAAAGGCTGAAACTATCGTACAGATATTACAAGTTTTATCAAAAGCACAGGAACTGCATGCCTGTTTTAACCGTGTTTGTGAATCACCGGTGACTTCATTATATCGTCCGTGTGTTTGTTTTATTCCAAATAATTTGCCTGGGGTCTCAGCAGTTGGCTATTGATCGGTGTGTATGTGCACGTGTGTGTTTGTGTGTGTGTGTGTATAATGGTCATGTCACGCTGTGTTGATTTTCATGTCAGACAGCAGTGTTCTCTCTTCACCCCATTACTTCCCATTCTGTTGTGTGTGTGTGTGTGTGTGTGTGTGTGTGTGTGTCTGTCTGTCTGTGCCTGTGTTTTCTCGCCCAGAACAGTTCTTGTGCCTTTTCTTTTCTTCCAGGCTTACAGCTGTTTAATTGTTCCTTTACCCAAGCTCACACCCTCAAAAGCGCACACACATACTTCTCACAATAACAAGGTGAAGAAAACAAAAAGCCCAAAACACACTGCTCCACATTATTATGCAAGCGGACTGTGTACTTTCACGAGAGAGTTGCGAAAACTGCTGAATTAAAATGGTTCCAAAACAGAAAAAAGCAACTATGTACAAAGCACACATTAATGTCAGATGGAACCTGACACATTGTATCTATATACAGGAGCATGGGCACTTTAAAAACTTATACTGCCGCCAGTTCTTTGCTAAACAACTTAAACTTGTTGTTTCCCCTTAGGATGCAATATCCATTGTGATGCCAAGTTTCACAGTGATTTGTTTTCATGTTTGGGGTGTCTAAAATGTTTTTAAGGAGAGTGCACTTAAGAGAGAAGTTGTTGGATTCAGACAACACAAAGATTAAAAACTACAATGCTTGAATGGTATGACATGTTTCAGGGCTTGTTTAAATACAGTTTTGCAACAGTTCTGTGGAAGAAAAAAAACTTTTCTGCAAATGGTAACTTTACTTTCACTCCTAGTTTACTCCATGTGGATTAAACTAAGTATTGTTTTATTTTATGTCATATTATGCATTAGAATATAATAGAATTAATCTAATAAAAAACATTTTTATATATAAAATGTAAAAAAAAATACTATCGAATGTCTTTTGTCCAAGGCAAGGGTCCAAAACCTAAAAGTATTCAGTTTGAATATGTTCATTAGAATGTTATAAAACAGTCAAAAGTAGCAAAAAATCACAAGCGAGAAACTAAAAAAATAGGAATTTTTACAAAAAGAATGATTTAAACAATAAATCCATTAGCAACATCGTTAGTGATACATTTTAAATTGATTAGCTAATTGAGATAACTGGTTCAGCTTCACATTACAATATTATTATAATACCCTGCCAGTCTTGACAGTCATGAGGTTGTCTACAAAGGACACCGAGGATGACCATTTCCTGTTTTTAACTTTTCTTTCCCCCTACATGCAAACCCCACAATAAAACTGAATTTATGTTTTGCTATATTCCGGACAGTCGAGTCGGAATCTTTAAACAGAGCTGTAAACTGGAGCATCAAGTCCTGAATTGATTAAGTCACCAGTCGACACTTTTCAGAGTTGGC
Organism: Nannoperca obscura; assembly: GCA_036024295.1. Lineage (NCBI taxonomy): Eukaryota > Metazoa > Chordata > Actinopteri > Centrarchiformes > Percichthyidae > Nannoperca > Nannoperca obscura. Next base: position 15,464 of record JAVQJL010006343.1, read on the forward strand.
CCATGAATACCCAATTAGGGACTGTCTGAATGGATTCATAATTTTTGTTTCACATTATTAATCCAAATTAGTGTTATTTAAATGTACAGTATGGCTTACCGATGGGACTCACAAAATATCCACATATTTCAAATCTCCATGGGGGCTGTCAAAGAGTCCGAGAAGTCGATCCATTGTTCACTGTCTTTGAAGCAGCTCCAGGATTTGTCTCCAGATGACATCATCACCACAGCCTCTCTCTTTATGAACTCCAGTGCCTTTCAGGAGTTCTTTTGTGATGAAATGTTGTAATTTCCTTTCATGGTGTACCTTCTTTCCCTTAGCCGGGCTCGTCTACTTCCACTTCACTTAGTGATAGCCTACACAGAATGTCTTTCAACAGTCCCCAGACAATTTGCCTGAACTTCCTCTATTCAACCGAGGGGTTATACGTGGAGGTGGAGAAAGCAGTAGCAATAGACTGAGAGTTGTTTTTTCTTTTTCTTTGGTTAAGACAAAGCAAGAGTCACACCTCTTACAGTACAATATGTCTCATGGTGGCATTGCTTTCAGATCTATGGTAAAGTTTAGCTCGGGCTGCATATTTCTGACCGACCCTGAGAGAGTAGTAACCAAACCCAACAGGCATTCTGTGTTTTATGTCCGACCCCGATCCGAGGCCAATGCAGCTAATGTAAGCTGAAGCAAATTGAAATGCCTCCAAACCGTTAATTTCCCTGCATGGTTTTCTGTAGTTTTTTTTAAGCTTCCCAGATGACAAATTTTGTTTGACGTCCTCCATCCGTAGACAGGCTACATGAATATTTACCGCCTGCGTGTTGGGTTCATGTATTGTCATGTAAATAACAAACACAGGAAGCACCATGTCAAGTGTGAAGTGACCTAACTGAAATATTATTTCTTCAGCTATCTGTAGAATTGAGAAAAAATAACCTTAAACATCAAAATAGATTGAGAAAGGCAAACTACTTCCCCCAGAGATTTCTTTAAGAGCACTCAAATGTTTTAGGGTGCATTTTCTTCTATAATAACCTTATCTAAGGGGTCTTACCCGTGTACACAGCAATTTACAGAGAACCATCCTACAATTTAAAAACCCTAGTCCTCAGAAACCTTTTAGTCACTAGCCTGCACTGACGGGAACATAAAGTAATTGGTCTTTGTTTCAAAAAATCAAACATTTCTGAGATGTAGGGTTTTCATGTTGTCTTGCACAATTGACATTCATTTGACTGTTTGTGCTCCTTGGTCCAGGTATAAAATCTGGTTGTCAAAAGTCACTTTATTCAAGAGATGGATTTCAGACAAATGTGATACATTTACCTGGCGTACTATACATTCTTTAAGTTTAAGTCAGAGCAAACTGAAACCCCTTGTGACAGAACTCTACTTGTTAGAATCTACTTGTTATCTGTAAAGAGTATTGCGGTTAAAATACGATCCTGCACTTAACATCATAGCCACTGGCTTTCTGACAGCTGTAAGGGATCTTGTGGACCTAGACTAGTATCTATACACAAAGCACTGCTAATATACAGTGATCCCTTCGCTAAGCCCTTTATCAAGGCAATTAGCTGGATGTCTCTTAACGGCCGGAGGAGAAAGGGGCTTTAGAGGGGCAAGCACAGGTGTGAGCGAGAGGCAGGAATGAAGAATGGATTTGGGAACTGATTCATTTACTGGCTGACTGACTGAAAGAGTGACATGCAGGTTTTGTAACTGCTGACTGACTAACTAATGCAGGGGCAGACTGGCTGGCCGACCGAATAATGAACAAAGCATCTTGCTGACTGTTTGGCTGTCTTGTGTTTCATAGAGGTCTTATGTGATGCGATTACTAAGTACTTAGTACTAAGATACTTTTAGGAAATTAACAAGGCCTTAGCCAATGGGAAAATTCTGCCTTGTGAGATAATAGAGACTCGTCTCCTCGCAGTTCTCTTCTCTTCTATGCAGAACAAGCCCACAGTACAGAATGTGAAGGTCAGCAGCTTGATGTACTTGGTTGAAGAGACAGAGAAATCATCTCTGTACATGCCATGGATGAAGTCAAGCAATATGATAGAAACTGTGAATGTACAAGTACAATGATGAAATTAAACCATTGCACGTGTTTTAACTCTTGGCATCTGGCTTCTGTTTTAGCTCACTGGCTGGTTTTTTAATACCATTTCCAATTCTTAATATTTAAAGGTTTTTGTTTTGCTTTGGGGGCTTTAATCTGTATTTGTGACCAATACTACGCGTGGGTGTGTGAGTGAGGGAATGCGTATCTGCGGTATTGAATCAGGTCTGGTAGTTGCAGCTGAGGGTAGCTGTTTTTTGAGTGAGAGGATTCATACATGCTTGAAAACACACGCACTGAAACACAGTCATTTGGTATACCAGGGGACTATACTTGACTAAGAGACAAACAATGTTTTCTAAATGTGTGACACCACATTGGTGTTAACACACACCCTTCTCTTTTGTGTGTGTTTGTGTGTGTACTGCGGCAGACAGCTGATGTTTAAAAAGCGCTAATGCTCTTTCTTCAATCTGACAACAACATCAATGCAAATTGTCCTTGGAGACACACACTGGTGTGCGCGCGTACACACAGGAACTTGTCTTGGGGATTTGAAGTGATTTGTTTTCACTCTACTTCTTGAACACAGACACACAAACAGACATCTTGACTGAAACACAGGCACTTTAACCGACGCACACACGCAGACGGGCACAGAGGTAGACACACACCCACTCAGCGAGACGGATAGACGGACCCACAGAAAAGAGATAACTTGAACTTAAAAGAGAGACACAAACAGAGAGAGAGAGAGAGAGAGAGAGTGACAGAAGGGGGAGGGAGAAGAAAGGTAATACAGACAAAGAAGTGTGTGTGTGTGTGTTGTTAAACCGGAGAGTTATATTTTTGCGACGGCTGCGAAGTTGTGGAGGAGATACAAACACCAAACATAACAGATAAGAACGTAGGTTGACTGGTTATCTGCGGTGAGAAAGAACTCTGAGACAAAGAGAAAGAGTTAGACTGCTTGTGTATCTGCTCTGTCAGACATCTGAAGGTGCCTTCAGGTTACGTCCAGTGTCGCAGACAGTTTGTCGTTTAATACTGGCCTGCTATTTCAGCACTGTCAAAGGTTCATGACGCCACAGGCTGAACTGGGGTCTCTGGAGTCAGTTTACTGCTGATAGAATTGTGTGATTTGGATGTGATATGTTTTGTTTCAGTGACATTTCCAACAGGCATTCCCTCACCTCAGCCTCATTGTTAATTCCCTTGAAGTGATCTTGTTTGTAATGCCAATCAGTGGAACCCAGGGCCTGTTTCAAGCTTCCTATCAATCGGGCTAATTTCAGAAACACACACACACACACACATTCATATTCACATTTCACATTAGCTGGTGGCTAAATCTTAAACAAGCATCTTTTGTTGTGATTAGGATTGACATTTTTTGGTATATTAAGTTAATCAAGTAGTTTCATGCATGGAGGCATTTTAGAGCTCCACTTCACCTGATGTGCAGGTTTTTTGACTAGTGGAGAACCCACACAGACCTGGTGGGGCTGTTGCTGTGTCACTTAGCATCTCACTAGCCAAGCTTCAATTTAGAGTGGGTTCAGCTAAACTGCAGCAAACATCAATGTATGATGTTTTCTGATAAGGGCCACCCCCACACAGGTGATTCATAATGCAGCAGAACAGCACTATATGTTCACTCGGAAAATGGTAATGAAGGGAATCGGTTTCAGCAGTCTGGTTTTCCAGATCAACAGACTACATCTGCTACAGATGCTACGTATCTGACAATCCAATCTGTAGGTATTGGACTTGCATTACTATGAATTTACCCAGTTTCTTTCTGGCACCTAAAAGAAATGTGAATACGCATTGAATACACAGTAGTACATCAGTTTGGCACTCGATGATGAAGATGATACAAGGTGATTTTAACTTTAATAAATAAATAAAATTAGAAGTTTGCCCTCAAACTGGTGCCTATCATCTTAAAGCAGCATGTCTAAGGTATAGACCTCCGACATGATTACAGGTTTAAACTAAACCAAGACGCTGTCTCCCAAAAAAATATGTTAATGTAAAACTAGTTTGCAACAGCAAATACATTTTGGAGGAAACGAGCATTATGAAACTTTTCTGCGGTTATGTTTAGGTGCTCACAGCAATTGGTTAAGGTTATTGAAAGATTATCGGCTTGCTTTAATATAGAAGAAAACACAACGTGTTCGCTAAGAGACCATTTGATTTGGTGCCAGACAGTACGGGACTATACCGATCTTAAACCTTCACCCACACCTAAACTAATGACAAAGCAACTGCCCCAGGATGATTGTGCAGACTCCAGAAAGAAAACCACCAGATGGGTCAGGTTCCAAATCAGGCCTTTCTTGCTTTGAGGCAAAAATGTGCTATCCTATGAGCCACCATGAATAATACGATTTGATCATTCATATTATTATATAGGGAGGAGAGAGAGAGGCAGATACACTGTCAGTATTTGAAAATAAAGATAAAAGATGTATGCAAGTCTTACAAGACTCCCCCTATTAAAATACTGTCACCCTGCCACTGGCTTTGTTTACATTGTGACTGATTGGATTGTCTTTCAATCGATTGTCTCATCTGACACAAGGAACAACAGGAAAGTCTTCTGAGAGCGGTCTACATTGATTTTGAGGCTGTGTAGCCTCTGACATTGTCAAGTTTATAACCTCTGGAGTGAAATGGATGTCTATTTTGAGCTTTGATTCATTGCAAACATGTCAAATGGCTATATTTTAATGGCAAATATTTCAGGAACATTCATAAATATACTTAAGATGTACACCGTATAATTCTGAATTTTCTAATTAACCAGAGCCATAAATACACAGTTGATGTTCCTGTTTTTCTCTCTGTCCATCTGTCGATTGGACTTTCCAGTTTTAAACTTGACCAAAGTCACTTCAATAACACAAACACACACACACACACACACACACACACACACACATTCACAGAGACTCCCCAGTTACATCTTATGCCTCCTGCAATACACTGATAAGGCTCTCTCTGTCGCTCTCTCCCTGTCTCTCATTTTCTTTGTCTCTTGCTTTTTCTCTGTCTTTTTTCCATTTTGTTCTGTTTTATTGCATCTATCTCTCTTGTACCCTGCTTCTCCCTCTGTATCTCTATCTTTGTGTCTCCCGATCTCTGCCCATCTCCTTCCTCCCTGCCATCTCTCCCTCTCTCTCATCCTATCTTTCTCTCTTTCCATCTTTTCATCTGTTCTGTACTATTTGTCCCCAATCGCTTGATCTTTCATCTTCTTTTTCGCCCTCATGATTGTTCTGTCTCAAATCACTCTGTATCCCTATCTCTCTCTGTCCACTTTTAGAAGACATTAAGCACACCCTCCATTAAATTTTATTTTCTCCAAGAACTTTTGAGACTAAAATCTTGTAATGTTTGTTTTGAAATTCATTTGGCCTCAGGGCATGGCAGTTTTATGTCCAGTAACAACACATTTTTAACACTATCTAAGGCCTGATTTTATGAGTAGAATAGCTTCCTGTTGCTTGTAAAAATGTGCTACGCACTATAGATTTATCAGAATTCCCTGAAGCAACGTATTTTAATGGGCTGTTACACCACAAAGAGGAAAGTATATCAGCTCAAATGTTGATATTTACATTTCAGAAAGCCATACAGTATTTAAAGAGTTTTCAGATAAAGATGAATTCTCTATGGGTGTAAAGTCAACTCTGTTCTCATTCACTTTCCAGTACATTACAGAAATGATAAAAGCAAACTATCATGTCAAGATCAAGCTCTCATATCATAGGATAAACTAATATTCACGCATCAAGTTATTTCAACAAATGACACCACTTATATATAGACTTTAGTTGTGTCTGTTGTGTAATTGACAAGGCCATTGTGAGATATCAGTTTGTCTTCTGAAGTCACTCTGATTAGGTCATTTACAGTCTCTTGTACTGTTTTCTTTTGGGTTAAACTGGGACACTGTTAAACACAAAATGGATGCTTACCTAACTTTGAAGACAGCTTTTCAGTCAGTATAACATCCTAGTATGTATTGGTAGAATGCAATGCAGCTTGATTTCAGTGGACTTGGAGCTTTTGTAAAAAAATGTTTTAAAATTTGATGCACTTCTATTCCATCTTCCAAGTGCAAAATGCATCATTTGCTGAAGCCCTTGCCTCAAAAAAGACTAAAATTATGTTGACTACTGTGATTATTTTGTCTGTGGGGGAAAGAAATTGCTGGAACAAATCAACCCTGCAGCGGGACAATCAGCAGTGTGTAAGTGTGATTACCACCACAATTCACACAGTGCAGTATCTTCCTGACTATGAAAAGAGGGCAACTTCTTTGCTCTTCAGCCAAATGTGCTCATGGTAAGAGTGCTGATGTAACAAACGACGATGGCTGACTGTCAATATTTTTTGGTTCGCATGTCAGGCTGGTTCAGGCCCTGGCAGTGACAGTGTGGAGCTTAAAGGATGTTGGTGTTGGTCAGTTGGTCACTCACTTGGATCGGTTGGATTACATAGCCCATGTAAAGTAAATTATTTAAAATGATTACATTATTATTGTACATTAGTAATAATTGTATTCGATAATATGCAGTCAAGATACAGGAAAGAAATGTGGGAAAAGAGAGAGAAGGTTATGGTTACATGGTATGTGTCCTAGACTACTTTGGTAGCATGGCACTTCACAAGAAAAAAAGTAGCTTAAAGAAGTAGGTGCTAATGGAGTTATGTAAGGCCTCAATACAACTACACATGCACTCAGTGGTGAGACAAAAAAAAGTATAAGAAACATATACTAGAGGAAATCTCAAGGATACCGAACATTGCACTATGAAAGAGTCTCCTCTCATAGACTCATTTTTAAATGGATACAGTCACACTGAGATGGATACTGGTATCACATCATGATCTTACAGTAAATAAAAGTAGAGCATTACTGTCGCATAATTTCTCAGCGGTGAAATTAGACAATCATCTAACAGAATGGAAAACAAAATGAGCCATCTTAATTCTCTGCCATTTTTGCAAATACAATCCAATGACACTCTAATGGAGAAAATGGGAGAATATGAAAATGTACTTGTTGTTGTAATTTAAGACTAATCATTTAAGGCTTCCCAAAAAAAAAGGAAAAGAGTAATATTAGTGCAGTATATCAGCTCATGCAAAGATTACTATTTGAAATGGATATCATAAGTCATAGAGTACTATCAGGTCTTACCTTGTGAACTCTGTTTGTATGGTCTTAGTATGTGTGCAACATGGAAACAATGTATACTGGTTAAGCAGTAATGGTACTGCTGCAACAGTTATCATACTCTTGATATAAAATTCAATTCAATTCAATTCAATTTTATTTATATAGCGCCATATCATAACAAAGTTATCTCAGGGCACTCAATCACATGGAGCCGGTCGAGACCAACTTCCACACACACAAAGACC